>OZ059840.1:9208384-9453844 GCA_964057195.1 Orthosia cruda
ATGTTCAGCAGTAGACGTCTCTCGGCTGAAATGATGCTGATGATATACTTTTTATGGTTTTCTTACTGGTATTAGTTTCCTATGGAATAACTTCCGACCTGAACGCGGGCGAAAACTTTGGAATAACCTAGTACTACATACTAGGCTATATAAATGCAGTTTGTGCGTACCTTAGTGGAACCCTGTTCTAGCCGAGTTAAGCCATGCTACGCTTTGAAATCGAACCATCCTATATTGTCTTATATATATAAACGTCTTTGCCTCACGGCTTAGCACATCTCTGAAATAGAACCTATAATGTAGGGATTAGCAATTATTAATTAAAATTGTTAAGTATCTCTCACTGGAAATGTGGCGGAGTCAATTTAGCCAGCGCAGGTATGTATGTATACCTACAGAGCTAGAAATCGATAGGTATCTGTGAACTATATTAGCTGAAAGAGGGTATTCGCATAATAGACCTTTGATAGTTATAATAATACCAGCCTGCAACTGTCCCACTGCAGGACAAAGGCCTCTTCTCATACAGGGAAGGCAAGTTCAAGGTGGTTTGGCGATTTTCAACAATAAAATAAAAGTTTAGGTTTCCTCACGATGTTTTCCTTCAACAATATCTGCGATGTTCAAGTGTAACTTAGAAAGTACATAAGAATAAAAAAGCCTCATTGGTATTTGACTGGATTAGCACCCGTGACCTCAAGCAGGAGAGGGCGAGGTCTTCGCTAATACACTTCAGGATTACGATTTCTTCAGGAAGTACTGGATTTGCGTAGGCTGAGGCGAAGTTCCGTTAAAACCCTGTCTATACCCAGCTTATCGTAAATATCACATCTGCAAAATACCAAATTGACAACAAACCTTTACAATTTTACATCTCCCAATTTAATTAAATACCGGAACAAAATGGTGCGCCACAAAAATAGTCAGACGAACCGCATCAAACAGGCATATAAACAAAATGCGATACGTATGGCGCATTCTCTTTCAATCGATACGGTTCGTCCGTCGGGTAGGTTGAAATTAATTTAGTAGTATAAGAGCGCATTTGTAACCTCGGCAAGTATACATCAGCACATCTGAACGGTTGCCATGGATACAACCGGGCGAAGGGCGCAGCGCGGGATGGAGTGCAACGCAGAAGGTTTGTTGCATTACAAGTTTTATAACGAACAGAAACTTTACTTACACTATTATTTACAAATCTATTATATTATTTACCTATCTAGAACTATACAGGGAGTGCAAGGTGTTGACGGTGCGAAAGCTGTTTATTCTCCGCACGATGCTCCGGCGACACACACTACTTCCCATAAATAAGGAAGGTTTAAAAAAAAGAAACAAGTGGTGCGCTTGTTTGTCCCTCTGTGCAATGTAGAACTTCTTTCGCGCAGCGACAATACAACGCATTGAGTTCCAGGCTTTACAATGAAATTAACAAAAGGATCTCACTATACAAACTAAATAAGCATAATTTTAAAGAGAAATTAACTAATTGGTTGAAGTTGTTAAGTTATGATGAATCTGTAAAACTTATTGTAATAGTAAAATAAAACTTAGTCTTTGAATTTTAGATAATAATCATTTAGCACGAAACATACATTACATTATTTTGTAAAGTTGCTAATTGAGAAAAAAGTTATGTGTAATATTTTAGCACTAAATAAGACGGTGATATGTATACGACATCTAAAACGGCCGACCGCCGACTACCCAAGATACGAGCATGTCTCTGTTTGGGAGTCGTTGTCTTAAATTAAAACGACTCTGTACATTTACCTCACGAAAATAGATGAAAATGTTGTTTCTTGTAACGCTTTTGTACTTTTTGAAGTTTTTTTTTTTTTTTAAGTTTATTTATTAACTCTATCACTACTATTCTCAAGTGCTCCTACCATCTGTATGCTGATGACCTGCAGCTCTACGCGCAATCTGAAATTCTCAATCTGGATAACTGCATCTCACTGTTGAATGCTGATCTTCAAGCAATCGCTGAGTGGGCTAGCAGATTTGGCGTTACTGTCAATGTCAGTAAATGTCAGGCTATCCTTATTGGTATTTCGTATTTTCTACGAACCTTGGACACTAGCCTTCTAATGCCGCTTATTTTCGGCAATACCGTTATCCCTCTCTCGCCTCATGTTAAAGACTTAGGCCTATACATTGATGACAAATTAAGCTGGAATAAGCAGGTCGCTCAGATTAGCCAGAGAGTCACTTTCTCACTGCGGTCTCTCTATAGATTCAAACATTTTCTTCCGTCCAGCACTAAAACCACCTTGGTTCAAGCTTTTGTATTACCTATAATCGACTATGCTGATGTTTGTTACTCTGATCTATCCCAAGAACTTCTTAACAAAATGGATCGACTTCTTAACAACTGTATTCGCTTTATTTTTGGCCTTCGTAAATATGATCACTTTTCTTCCTTCCGTTCTCAGCATAAATGGCTGCCTATCCGTCAGAGGAGATCCCTAAGATCCCTCTGCATGCTCTTCAACATCATGAACGATCCTTGTACTCCTGGTTATTTAAAACAATATTTTAAAGTGTTGGGCGGTTCTCACGATCTTAACCTTCGACCTTCCAAAAACTTACTTCTCCAAATTCCTTCTCACCGCACTGGGTTTATATCTAATTCTTACGCTGTCTCTACTATAAAACTCTGGAACGTCCTTCCCCTTGACATAAAAAAAGCTGGGAGTAAATTTTCATATAAGCGTAGAATCCGGAATTATTACTTGTCCTCTCTTACGAGTACATAGCTCGGTCTTCGTCTTAGTTATTATGTTTAAATTTCTGTTTCATTTAGAATATGATATTTATTGTAATATTTATTAGTCTATTGTTTTAGAAATTATTTATGTATTTTATTAGTTAGATAGTTTATTAATATCCGACTTTAATTATAGTTCATTTTTTATTATTATTTTGTACTCCTACCACCTGTTGTGTCCTTTTTAACCCCAAGGTTGACTGGTAGAGAATGCCTTGCTGCATTAAGTCCACCTATGTATCACCATTGTACATGAAGTTTAAATAAATATAGTAACAAACCTCCTGTCCCTCCTGCTCCTCGTCCTGTTCCTTGTGCAGCAGCAGCAGAAGAAATATTGGTCGTCCAGCGGCGAGATGGGCAGACGATATTGTTGCCATGATACCTGGAAGAGGTTGGCGCAGGAGCGTGGGCAATGGCACAAGAAAAGAAAGGCCTTGTTCAGCAGTGGGCGAAGTCAGGCTGCGTATGATGATGATTTATGGTCAAATCTTGCAACTGAATTTTAAAACAGTTATCCCCTACCCGAAACAAAGTTAGACAAACTAAACTTTGGGAAGACGACATGAAATAGGTAGTGGGTCCAGAATGGACAAGCACTGCTTAAGAGAAGCCCAAGTGGATGGCTTTAGGCCGCAGCTACTTTTTTTTCTTTTTTGATGTAATTTTACCGCGGCCGCTGGTACAAACAACGGAAGGAACACGGGTGGTAAGTTAGTAAATGTCTGACACGCCCTACCCACTTCATCCAGAGCGGGAGAAGTCATTGGATGATTTCCAATTGACCAACAAAAAATAATAAGGATGGCTTATATAATTAAGAAATTGTTACAAAATACTCTTAAAAGGTACATCAATAACGGCTTATTTTATTTTATTGTTTTATTTAATCAGTTGTTAAAACTATTCCGATATTTTTTATAAATAAAGCCCAATAAGTTTAGTCAGGGGGTGACAACTGAGATGACGTCTAAGCGCCTTACCTGCTGGCAAATACATTCGCAATGGGATGCAATTCGACCGATTTTCACTGAAAATTTTCATTAAAAAAAAAAGTGCGCGATGTCTTCTATCGACGCAATTTGATTGCGTCGCGCCGTCAAGAAACGAGCTAATTGAGAAGTAAGGATGAATAATAATAAATAATAAAATGTTTATTGTGTTTCGAAATTTTAGAGTTAGGTACTTATCGGTTTGAGACAGCCCCAGTAAGTAATTAAAAATACTTGTGTTAGGCCTAAAGAAAAAAAATTGCGCCGACCCCAAATAAATTGGATAAGAGCAAAACAATGGTGATAATAAAGATGATAAAGTATAAATAATAGTGTATGGAGCCGACTTTCTGTGCCTATCTATTTAGTGGTCTAGGTCCCAGGCATCCGGGATGCTGCGAGCTGGTTGCCATAGCTACGGGTGGGTGGAGGGCGCATCGCGGGTGACGAAAGCCGAGCGATGTGTTTTCCTACTGAATGCACAGTGCACATAGTGTTAAGTCGGTACTTGATAGTGATTTATTTGTTGTTGTGATTAAGTATTTGCGTACGGCTAACCAGATCATTTTGACATTTGATTTGATGTTTCAATTAGAATTATGCTAAATTGATTCACACATGCGAGCAGGCGAGCTGTGGTGGCCCAGTGGTAGGGCCCTGATTCACGTGTAGGTCGTGAGTTCGAACCCAGCCAGCCGCTTTACTTTGTAGAAATTATTTCATTACCACTGCTCTTAAAACGGTCAAGGAAAACATTGTGAGGAAACCGGCATGTCTTAGAACCAAAAATTCGAAGACATGTGACATCGACCAACCCGCACTGTACCCGCGTGGTGGATTAAGGCTCTTTCCCTCTCTCATAGAGAGGATGCCTGTGTCCCAGCAGTGGGAACATTATAAGGCTGATGATGATTCCCACATAGGTAATTAGCTTATGACTTTTTTGGTATGTAAGTGCTGAGCAAGGAAACTTCTTTATGACGCAATTCAGAGGAAAATATTTGGGACAATAAAATTCAATTATTGATTTAAATAATTCAGGAGTAATTATTAATTGCCGTAATTACGACTGGATTATTGGAAGCTAAGATACACAGACAGAATAGCGAGAAAAGAGAAGGACTTGCCTTGACTTGAAAAGTATGATATATTTTAACTCATCAAAGATAATACGACCACGCTCGACTTTAATATTTCCCTTTAAAATAACTCACCGAATTAGCGTCAAACATACTTGTAAAACGAGTAGGTACTCTGTACCTCGGTTTTCACTCAAAATGTTTACCAAAAGCGATTCCAGTTGATCGGATTGATTTGCGGACGGCGGCGATTTGTGGCCGAACATTACCGCGTTGATGCGTTGTTGCTCTTTTGTTCCACAGCCTGACTTCGGCTACACTACAGTCCATCGTATGTCAGTCCCAAAACCACCCTTACGGAAACGACTTAAAGGCGCTGTCAATTTTGTTACATGACTGCGTTGTGGTCGGGCTTTCATGCTACGAAGCTAAATAGACAGGTTGGTAACAATGGCGTGTTGTATCAGCCAGGAGTTTGTAATAATAAAGCACTTACACTTTCAATAAGAAATTTTAAACTTATGGAAAAAGCAAAATGCTTTTCTAAAGAATATCGAAGCCATTATTATAAAAATTGTAGACAGTGAGATAGACGTGAAATAATTGCGTTTTTTTTTATAAATTTACATGTAAATATTTATGACACTATATTACTAGGCAGACATAAAAAAATAGTTCACCGTTATTTTGAGCACTATCCATTTGGTCCTATATTGTTGAAATGCAGATTTATTTCCAACTTAGGTGTATTCATTAGTTTATTCGTTTACCCTCGCACTGGAACACATTGCATCAATTACACAAATGGAGCACAAACTTATAATAAACTAATTATAATTCCTATTTTCCTTCACCGTTCTCAGCGATGTCTAAGATAAACTTAGAAAGTGCATATGAACTGAAAAAGGCATATTGGTACTTGTCTAGCCATTGGGCCCTCACGACATACTAGTACTAATGATATTTATCAACTGGATTCTCAAAACACGGTATTATTTAGCTGCATTCTATTACTCTCTTTACCAAATATAATAAAGCGTTAAAACTACAAATCTGAAATTAAGTTAAAACTTAGTATATCCGTACAGCTCTGTCCGGGGCGCAACAGGCAGGGTAATACCGTTTCGCTGTGCATCCGTGATCCCGACTCCACTAGCGAGAGGGTGTCAACCCCTCCCCTCCCTGCCTCCCCTGCCAAGCACACCTTTTGTAAACTTTTTGCACCAAGCTCAAATATTACGAATATTATCATGTCCCTTTGAAGAGTTTGTCGTGACTGAATTTTTGTTGAAGAACGACATGGCTGAATGTGATTCTGATGCTGGTAGCATATTACCGATTTAAACATGCACGTGTAATATACAGCAAGTTTTGTAATATTTTAAGATATTTAAAGTCAAAGGTGAATAGATTACTTTTAGGCAAGCGTGATTCACCGTCGACCACATTATCGCTTACCATCAGATGATATAGTGGTCAAACGCGAGACTATTAATAATAATAAAAAATAAAAAGATTATTATGGTTATTACCCCGATCTATCTAGATCAGGACATCCCAATAAAGAGTCAAACGACAATAGATAAAGTAGACCTTCTTCATCTAAGAATGGATAAAAATAGATGTTTAGTTTTTAATCACTATCGAAAGAATGGGTGATTGTTTCATTTGGAGATACCTTTCAGGGAATACAGGTAGGTGTGATAACAATATAAAACTATCTAAACACTTAGCCCACAAGCAAAGGGCAAGGCCTTATGAAGTAAGACTAACATAGGTGGACTATTGATGCATCTTAGTGGTTGGTAAGACCCAAAGGCTTTGCACGAACTGAGTGAACAAAGCTACTGCGAATCCTGATTACCAATGCGAATACTAACTAATTGTGTAGCATGTTGTATTCACATTATGTAAAGCCTAGTAGCGGCCTTTGCTCTGCAGTGGGACCATACAGGCTTATACAATTTTCTGGGAACGCATCAGAGCTTCTAGGCACAGTTAATCTATCAACTTGTCAAAACGTCGGAAAATTAAAGGATTGACACGCTCTGCCGAAATGTCATCTACAGCCTTATTGCGTAAGTGAATACGGCAACGCAAAGGCTTTGACCGCTATCAATCGACCAATCACACAGAGGGAAATCCACATCGCGTCATTCATCTCGCATGTGATTGGTCAATTTGGTAGCGGTCAGACCCTTCGCCTTGCCGAATTCACTTGCGCAATTCAGCTGCTGGTTAGGCTCAAACATTTTGTCATTTTGAGAATCACTACGGTTAATAGAATGCCACATTGTCTAGAATCCCTATTAGGAAGCATCAGAACAGATGAACCAGGTTCGAAGACGAGCTGTAGGACAGTGTAAATAGTATCTACATTTTATAGAAGTGCGTGAAGTTTGTCATTGCAGTCGACGGAGGGGTTGATTTTATAGGGTTTAACGCTCGAGAGGATAGCGAGGGCGTTATGGAGGCTAGAGTGCAATGGTTTTTTCAGAACACTTGCGAAGTAACATTTACAATCCGTGTCTACAATCCGTAGTTTCAAATAGCCTGATATAAAAATACTTAATGATTGAATTGCATAGGCAAGCCACGCACTTTTGCCAGCAAAAGAAAGAAGAAAATTAAAAAATAATTATTTGTGACCTGCACAGGAGACACGAGAGATAAACATAAAACCAACGAAATATTTACTATAAACCGATTTATCAGATGCTTCGATGTGTCTGCCTACACCTTTTAGTGACTTTTACCGAAACGCTAATGTCATTACTATAGTACGGCTGTTAGTTTGAACGCTAGAACCCTAAGGAACAAAGGCATTACACAAAATAATTGGAAAAGTTTATCGAATAAATCAATCTGCCTAGCCTGTCTCCATCTATGTTGGATTCAGCATTCAGCCTAACTGGGTGTAGTTGTATAACCTAGGTTCTAGTCAAGTGACACTCTATCGAAGAAACCGTCGACATAGCGATTGAAAAAAAATCGCCAAAAATGTATGCGTATTCTATCGAAATGTTACGTGATCCATAAATTTTTCGCTTTTTTTCATAATTCAGTTGCATTTTGGATTCTCGACCATTGCCATAGCTGATAGCATGACAATTTGCTTAGTTTGTCTCATTATTTCACATGGAACGTCTACCTGTATACTCCATAACGTTTGATGGATTATGCGGGATGCGAGCAACGGGATACGAGCTGTCGGCGCGCGGCGTGGCGCAGCTCCAACTGCTTATATTTAATTTAAACACTATCAAACAGTTTAGTCGAGCGAAAACACACAAATACCCTTATTTATGGAAATCTCGACGGTGTTTAGCAAAAGATTGAAAGGTTCTGAATTCAGTATAGAAACTTTGGATTGAACATCTGGGGGAACATAAGCTCTTAGATTAAGGTTATATTGAGAGTGCGTAAGTGACAGATGTATAAATGATAATGATAAATGATTTTATTTTTGTAAGTTGGTTTGTACAAACACTTTTACATGTCGAACATATTTTTTAAAACTAGATGAGGTCGGCGTTTCCTATCTGACTACTCTGAGGAGAAAGGCCGAAACAAACTCAGAGGTCACAGTCTCTTTAAAAGTCCAGACAAAATCTTGGTTAGATCATGTGAAGACCATGTAGACTGATGTCTGAAATGGTCTTTTGAGGAAAGAACCAGCCAGTTTGAGTGGACCTGTCCAGTCAGTGCACGAATTTGTCAATAACCGAGCAGCTCAACTCAGAATTTAAGGAGCTTAACGATTCGACGAACAATACCAAAGAAAGGACATTCGGGTAGGCCGCATAAACAACTCAAACTGCCAGACCATGATTAAAAACTAAGATAAATTTACATTAAAACAAAAAAAAAAAAAAAAAAAAAAAAAAAATATAATACTTTAAAAAGTAAATATTCTTGTCATTACAAGAAAACCAAAAAAAAAAATATAACAATAGTAGATTATTGCATCGAGCACAAAGTAATTTATTATTGCACCGAGTGCCTGATTTAGAGCCCGAGCGTTAGCGAGGGCTCTAATCTAACAGGCACGAGGGCAATATAAATTAATTAAGGCGAGGTGCATAATCTGCTTTTCTTTCAACTATTACCTATAGGAATAGTAGATAAAAGAAACTCATATCAAACAGTTAAAATAGAAGTTTAATTATTGAAATTAAAAGATTTTCTATAAAACTGTCGGCTTTATTTAGAATGTTTCCCGGAGTTAATGTGTCGCTAGATGATTCCATTTTAATTCGAAGCCGAAGCACTCAAAGTCAGGTAGTATCACACTTTATCGTTTCCAAAAATATTGTCAAGCAAAATTAACAAAGTGCCCGCCAAATCACTTTTTTAAATTTCTTTCATTTTAAAATCAGAGTTAGCAGCAATCATTTTTTAAATTTGGAACAAGTAGGATAGAAACGAATAATACGTACGTAAAAAAAAAAGTATTGATATCGGCTGGCTGAATAGAGCTATTATAATCTATTGAGATTGGCACCTTTTGGTGCGATTAAAAAATAAACTGTGCAATAATGAAATTTCATACATTTTTATTGCTCTAGAGCATTAAAGACTCGCTTTGTACTGAGTTTTTAGTGTGATTGTGATGAAATTAAAGCATAGTTGGAAGAAAAAAATATAATAACAAAATTCACGGTGCAAAATATAATAAAAAAAAAACACAATTAATTGGAGCAGTTCAATCCCAAGCCTTTTTGTCCTACAACAACAGCCGTTTGCTAGTTCATAATCACGTTAAAGCGTTATTTACAGTTCAGGCAATAAATAAAGAGACGCAAACCCTAGTCCTAGTCCCTTCTCAAATACACAAACTCATGGATGCTATTTGGCGTAATATTCGTGCACTAAAAACATTAGACGAGCCTACCGACACATGGGACACGTTAATTATTTATCTCATCGTCACAAACTTAGATTCGTCGACCGAGCGCGAATGGGAACTTTTCATATTTACCCTCACAAACACGTCGTCCAATAAAAGACATCGTTGTCTGACTTACTTAATGAACTTTCTTAAAGACCGCGCGGATTTTCTAGAAAAGGTTAAACCTTCTCATAGCAAACAAATAGAAAGTACTCAGAATAATCACACAAAAAATTCGCCGTCGATAAAAACACATAGTCAAGTTTCAACTCAGAAATATGGAAATAATTCGGCTAATCAAACAAAATCGCCGCGTTACAAGTGCAATATGTGCAGCTCGAATCATCCTATTTATTCTTGCGATAGTTTCCTTCTTTTATCATCTAAAGACAAATTAAAATTGATTGAAGAAAAGAATCTATGCCGTAATTGTTTACGTGCCGGACACACATTAGCCGAGTGCTGGTTCGGGCCGTGCAAGCACTCTAACAAATAGCATAACACGTTAATACACAGTGAATTCGACGCTAACGAATCGTCCACTGTTTCACACACAGCACAAATAATGGCTCAGCCTGAGTCCATTATGGGAATCACACACAAAAATATAATGTCTCACACCGCATCTCTCCCGTCTCACACTCACACGCCTTACAAAGTCGATAATATTGACAAGCGCTATTTATATGATCAAGTACTATTATCGACTGCATTAGTGGATATCGCGGATAACAAAAACATATATCTCACAATGCGAGCTCTTCTCAATAACGGGAGCCAGCATTGTTCTATATCCGAAAAACTTTGCAAAACCCTAAACATTCCAACGATACAGTCCACTATGCAAGTCATTGGAGTAGGCAATTCCATGACACAATCCACAAAGTTATGTAAATTAAAAAAAACGATCCAAAGCAAGCTTATTCAATACACACATAAGTTGCTTAGTTTTGTCTCAAATCACATCACAATTGCCATCACTGGGCATCGATCATAACATTTAAATTCCTGATAACATACAACTTGTTGATCCTGACTTTCATTCAAATAATGAAATTAATTTATTAATAGGAGCCGACAAGTTCTAGGATTTGCTAAATGAGGGTCTAATACGTTTGCCTAAAGGTCCTTCTTTGCAAAACACAAAGCATGGTTGGATGAGATAGTCCTAATGATAGGTTCAGTTCAAAAACAAATAAAACGAAGTTCAACTAATAACCGAATACAATGCAATCTCACATAAACATTGGCTGCGGAACCTTTTTTGGAACTCGAAGATATTACTTCAAAAAAAACAAAATTCACAAATAAGGAAACTGCGTGCGAAAATGTATTTAAAACTACCACTTTACGTGATAATTACGGTCATTTCTCTTTGCGTATCCCGTGGAGAGAATCAGCTGACGAGCTACGCGACTGTTAAGACATCACTAGCGCTCGTTGCCATCCCTACACGCCGGGCGACCGCGGCGGAGCGGCGGGTGCGGAGGGGGCTCGACCTGCGAGCGCGCACCGGCCAGTCCAGCTGATCAAGCACTGCATCATTCACCGCCGTCCTCAGTGCGCGCTTGACATTAAGTGGCCGGAGCGCGCCGCCTGCGCTGCGCACGCATCTGCGTGACCCACACGGCATTGGTGTGTGGCAGCGCGGCGGCGACGCGGCGCGGTGTAGCAGCCCGAGCTTCTAGCGGCCGGAGCGCGCCGTCTGCGCTGGATACATCTGCGTGACCCACACGGCATTGGTGTGTGGCGGCGCAGCGGCGACGCGTCGCGGCTGGGCACAAATCTACCCTAACCATGGCTTCTTTCCATGGTCCTTCGAACTTTCAACGAGCAGCAAACCAGCAGCCAAAAGTGACAAGCGGGTTTTTCAAATTTGAAAACGGCCGTTAGAAACTGGACTTCGAGATCAAGACGACATCCCGCCCTTCGTGCGTGCCTGGTTCCAGTCTCCGGTCATCATCTTCAGCGCCTTTGTGAAGAGGCGTATTGAGCGAGGGAGCATAGTTCTTCGTTGGCAGCACAGCAGTGTCATCGCAACGTCGCAGCCCGAGCGGAGCCCAAGAACATTGCCACCCGTTCCAAGAAGACGCAAGAAAACGTTCAGCGGACGCGCAGTCAATGGATTTTGTGAGATCTTTCCATATTCACACTAACATTTGTACACATTTCACTAACATTATCATTCCACTAGAGAATTAGATAGTGCATTAGACCAGAGAATCATTCATTTGGTAGTCATCTCAGTGAGTAGAATCGCATAACGTTAATTACATTAACTAGCCTTTGTTCATTATACTAAAACCTAATTTAATACTCCTTATTGACAATCTCATTTTTGTTCAATTTCAAATTTCAACCCATTCATACACGAGTAGAATTCCCTATTAAACTAGAACCCATTCATATAGAATCATTAGTAATAAGTGCTTAATAATCTAATTTAAAAACATTTGAAACATTATTTTTATTTTTTTTAAGATACCCGTTTTTTTTTTATAATTCAGTTTGAATTCAATTTTTTTTCTAACGCCTAACGGATTTGAATAGCAACGTAACATCGGTCAGCTGTTTGCCTTTAGCTTGATAGCAGGCGCATAGTTAAGTTTGGGGTTAAAATTTCCTTTATGGGCCGCTGATTTATGGCACGGGGGGAACGGGGGAGGGTGGGGGGAGGGGTTTTATCCCCCCCTTACCATCCCCACCACTCGGAGCCCCATGGTTATGGAGATATCCATGGTTAAAGTTTTTAGGTTAGAATCAAAATTTCTATCAAAGTCCATCGATTTTTGGGGCGGGAAGGGGGGTAGGGAAGTGGGGGGTAGTGGGGCTACCCTACTGTACCATCCCAACCCCGCGGAACCCCATGGTTAAGGAGATATTCATAGTTAAAGTTTTTACAATTACTATTTAACAACAATGTCGACGGAGCCCCGCTGCGCGGGGCTCCTATTTCTGTCTGAAGGGTCTAAAGTAACCTAACACGAAGAAGATGACGGGAGCAGAGTTCGCTCGCTTTGCTCGCTCACTTCAGCTCCCGTCATCTCTTCGAACCTAACCTGTCCGTGTCGGGGTGCCCTAAGCTCCCGAGCTCGCTTCGCTCGCTCCTGGACCAATTCTCATATTTTACCTCACGAAAAACATACAAAAAAACATAAAATTTCCGAGTCTTGAAAATTTGTAAAAAGCTTTCTATTTATGAGTACAACCTATTAAAAAAAAATGAACTTCCAAATCAACGGCCCATAATGGAAATTTTATCCCAATTAAATCACAGCTAACTCAATTCACAAATTTTCTAGCTACCAGTAAATCTTGCGAACAGCTTAGTGAGGAACAACTTGTAGAGTTGGACATCAGAATTGAGAAAATGGTAACCTTATATGCCACCTATGATCAGTTACAGGGTCAACTGGAGTACCTGTCTGCTAGGCCCGACGAGCAGTTTACCGAACGAGAGCAATTCGAGAACATCTACTATAGGCAACTCGCGGCTGCCCGCGCGCTGCTGTCACGGCATCGTGCGCAGCTGGCGTCAAAGGTAGGCTCCGGTGAGCAACTTTCTGTGGTTACTAGACATAATAATGTTAGACTTCCTAAAATTCATCTACCTCACTTTAACGGCGGCTATAGGGATTGGTTAGAATTTAAAGATATTTACGTTTCTTTGATCCACGAAGACAAAAATATAGACAACGTAAATAAGTTTCACTACTTACGATCGTCACGTAATGGCAGCGCAGCATTAGTTATTAAAAGTTTAGATTTTAGAGGGGACAACTACGATAATGCGTGGCAGTTGCTATGTGAAAGGTACGACAACAAGCAGTTGTTAGTGAACAATCACATTCAGGCTTTGTTTAGCGTGGAACCACTTCAAAAAGAGAGTAGTGCGGGCCTGCGCGAGATTGTCGACGTGACTAGGAAAAATCTTAGGTCATTGGCAACCCTAGGCAGGTCCGTACAACATTGGGGTGACATGGTGATACATTTAATGGCATCTAAGTTAGACTCTGTCACCAGTAGACAGTGGGAAGAACATAGGAACACTCTGGCTGAGTATCCATCTTTGGATGAATTTATTAAATTTGTTTCTAGCCGTTGCAATCTTTTAGAAACACTTGAGGAGGCTAAGAGTTTAAGGACAAAGCCGGAATCATCACACAGTAAGCCTAAAAGCTTCTCTGTATTAACAAGTAAGGGTAAATCAGATGTTTCTTGTCCCCTGTGTAAACAGAAGCATTACATATTTAGTTGTGAACAGTTCAAGGCGCTAGCAGTCGCAGCACGCTTCTCTAAAGCGAAGGAATTTAAACTTTGTTTGAATTGTTTGCACCCAGGTCATTTTGGGGCTACTTGTCCACATGGACACTGCAAATATTGCAAGAAAAGGCACAATACAATGTTGCATTCTCACGATGATGACCCTAATTCCAGTAAGGAGCATATAACTTTGGCAGGTACTAATTATGAATTTTCATCTCGTCATGTATTACTTTCCACAGCTTTGGTAAGAGTCACGGACAATTCCGGGACGCCGCACAGCGCCAGAGTCTTGCTTGACAATGGAAGCACGGCACATTTCATAACCAAGGACCTTTGTGGTAAGCTACATTTACCTATTCGTAGTGTAAGCTCACAGGTTGCGGGCATTAACAGTCAGGTGTCCACCATTACACAAACATGTGCTGTACATATACAGTCGTGTGATGGGTCATATAACATTGACATTGATTGTTTTGTCTTGCCCAACATTACCACTCACATACCACATACATACTTAGACTTAGCTGACTTGCAGCTACCAGCAGGAATAAGTCTGGCCGATCCATCCTTTAATGTCCCCTCCACTATCGACATACTTGTTGGAGCCGATATATTTTGGGGTGTGATTGGTCACAATCGTATACGGTTAGGTAGACATATGCCAACGCTTTTCGAGACCAAGCTCGGATGGCTCATATCAGGCGCCATACCTCAACCTAATTCAACCCACTCATCGGTGTGTATGTTCACCCATGATAGGCGCACCACAAGCGTACAAGCGCCCATGGACCTCTCAAGATTCTGGGAACTTGATTCAATTTCACCCAAGTACAATTTCACATCTGAAGAGCGAGCATGTGAACAGAATTACAAAACCACTACTAGGCGTAATGCTGAAGGACGTTTTGTCGTCACCATTCCATTAAAGGAATCCCCTGAAGCGTTAGGTAATTCCTTTGAGATGGCTAAACGTCGCTTTCTGTCGTTGGAGCGTAGACTCGACAGAGACCCAACACTTAAGCAGCGCTACGTAGAGTTCTTGCAGGAGTATGAAGCATTAGGTCATATGAGCGAAGTCTCACAGCCTTCTTCATCTCATGTATATTACCTTCCACACCATGGTGTAATCAGAGAGTCCAGTACAACGACAAAGCTTCGAGTTGTCTTCGACGCATCTGCCGTCACAACTTCGGGTAAGTCGTTTAACGACATTCAAAGCATAGGTCCTAGAGTTCAGGACGACTTACTGTCCATTTTATTGAGGTTTCGTCAGCATAAATACGTCGTATCGTCAGATATTGAAAAGTTCTTTCGACAAATTGAAGTGGACGAATCGCAGCGATCACTACAACAGATATTGTGGCGCTCTGATCCATCGTTACCTCTTAAAACGTACATGTTAAACACCGTCACTTACGGAACAGCTTCTGCTCCGTTCATTAGTACACGATGTTTATCACAATTAGCGAAGGAAGCCACGCACACACGCACACAACATTCTATACAACATGATTTTTACGTAGATGATTACCTGTCAGGAAGTGACTCTATAGAGAGTACTATAACATTGTGTAGAGATGTCATCAGCACACTTGGAACTGCACAACTTAATCTTCGGAAGTGGCAGTCTAACAGCGTACAAATACTACAGGCAGTCACTACAACCAAAAATCCAACATCCACTCAAACCACATCCACGACAGCACATACAGAGACTCTTAACACAGTCAGCTTAAGTATCGACGAACCCAGTAAAACTCTCGGGCTTAATTGGCATTGTCATACTGACTGTCTGACGTTCTCCATACATGTAATGAAACATACAGATACTCCTATTACAAAACGACATATTCTTGCCACAATAGCGCAAGTGTTCGACCCACTGGGACTTGTCTCTCCATGTATTATCGAAGTTAAGATAATCTTGCAAAAATTATGGATAGACAAGTGCGCATGGGACGATGAGGTTAATGTGGACATTAAAAGGTTATGGGTGAAGTTCACACAAACTTTACCACAGCTTAATCACCTTAGCATACCACGTTGGGTGGTATGTGATAGGCCTACGTCCGTTGAGATACATATTTTCACAGATGCGTCCGAAAAGGCATACGGAGCTTGTATATACATTCGTTCCGTAGCTAGTGGTGGCACCGTTCATACACATCTACTCGCGTCTAAAAGTAAGGTAGCACCCATCAAGTCGACTACAATCCCAAGGCTAGAGCTTTGTGGGGCCTTATTAGGGACAAGGTTGTGTGCAAAGGTACAAGAGTCGTTAACACTTAAACCCGACAAATGCATATTCTGGTGTGATTCAATGATTGTCCTGGGTTGGCTGTCTGCTTCACCTAGCACCCTTAGCCGTTCGTCAGGCATAGAGTTTCGGAGATACGGGAAGGCTTTGGTGATTACACCTGGCGATATGTGCCGTCCAAGGACAACCCTGCAGACCTTGTTTCCCGTGGTCTGAGCGCTGACTTAATAGGTCAATCTTCCATGTGGTGGTCGGGGCCTTCATTCCTATTAACAGACCCAGCTCTTTGGCCTTCAATGCCTAACTCAGATGTTGACACAATACTACCAGAACTATTGAAATCACATTCTCTAAACACTGATAATCAAGCATTACATATCACTAACACTAATCCTAATACTGATACTGGAAATAACTCATTTCACGACTTAATCAATAATTCTTCTAACTATGTACATTTACAACGTTTATTAGCATACGTATTTAGATTCATTAATCGGTCTAAGAGAGTAAATAATCACAGCCCTACCCTTACTTATTCAGAATTAACTTACAGCGCTAATTTCATAATTAAAACAGTTCAGAGGGAAATATTTCCTGAAGAGTACGAGCTACTTTCATCAGGTAAACCATTGCCAAATAAGAATCGTCTGAAGAAGTTGTCGCCTTTGATAACCTTCATTTTACAGCTATGTTTATCCAAAGGAATATTTTCTAATTTGTTAAAAAAATCAGTGGTCTATTTTTAAATCTGGAGATAAAAACTGTCTGAACAACTACAGACCCATTTCAGTATTAACAGGCCTTTCAAAAATCTTAGAAAAAATATCAACAGTAGACTAATAAATTACTTGGAAGTTAACAAACTACTTTCAGATAATCAATTTGGGTTTAGGCTCAAAAGATCAACTAGCCAAGCATTAAACAAAATGACTAATTATATTAGTACAAATTTGGATAACGGAATGCATACGGCTGGGATCTTTCTTGACCTTGCCAAGGCCTTCGACACAATTTCTTGTGATACACTTTTGCAGAAGCTATCGCTTGGGATAAGAGGAGCGCAACTTCTACTACTTTCTGATTATCTCAGCGATAGGCAACAGTGTGTCAAAATTGGTCCTTATACAAGTTTTGATAAACGAATATCTTACTAATATTCGTTTTGGAATTCCACAAGGTAGTATTTTAGGTCCTACATTATTTTTAGTCTATATAAATGACCTATGTAGCCACTGCAAAATGGTGTCATAATGTCATATGCTGATGACACCGCTCTATTGTTCGCAGCCAAATCAAGAGCTGAGGTTTATGAACATGCTCAGAATGGCTTTAACATGGTGTCTAATTTTATTTAATAATTTTATTGACCCAATTATTGCTTTATGTAAAGTGATGGCCTGAAACACAGGTTTGAAAGAACTTGTATCAGGCAGATCCCTACCAAAAATAGAAATTCATGTATATAATCTTGCAGTTATAATAAAATATTGTTGTTATAGTTTACATATAAGCACTATTTATACCATTGTTTTAGAAATAATACTACTGCACCTAATGTAAATTTTTGTGAATGTATTTACATATTAATAAATTATTCTTATTCTTAGTTAATCTATCAATGAATGACAAAAAGTCGGAAAATTAAAGGATTGACACGCACTGCCGAAATGTCATCTGCAGCCTTATTGCGTAAGTGAATACGGCAACGCAAAGGCTTTGACCACTATCAATCGACCAATCACACAGAGGGAAATCCACATCGCATCATTCATCTCGCATGTGATTGGTCAATTTGATAGCGGTCAAACCCTTCGCCTTGCCGAATTCACTTGCGCAATTCGGCTGCTGGTCAGGCTCAAACATTTTGTCATTTTGAGAATCGCTACGGCCAATAGAATGCCACATTGTCTAGAATCACTATTAGGAAGCATCAGAACAGATGAACCAGGTTCGAAGACGAGCTGTAGGACAGTGTAAATAGTATCTATATTTTATAGAAGTGCGTGAAGTTTGTCATTGCAGTCGTCGGAGGGTTTGTCGATTTTAAGTGGTTTAACGCTCGAGAGGATAGCGAGGGCGTTATGGAGGCTAGAGTGCAATGGTTTTTTCAGAACACTTGCGAAGTAACATTTACAATCCGTGTTTACAATCCGTAGTTTCAAATAGCCTGATATAAAAATACTTAATGATTGAATTGCCTCGGCAAGCAACACACTTTTGAAAGAAAGACGAAAAGTAAAAAATAATTATTTGTGACCTGCACAGGAGACACGAGAGATAAACATAAAACCAACGAAATCTTTACTATAAACCGATTTATCAGATGCTTCGATGTGTCTGCCTATACCTTTTAGTGACTTTTACCGAAATGCTAATGCCATTACTATAGTACGGCTGTTAGTCTGAACGCTAGAACCCTAAGGAACAAAGGCATTACAAAAAATAATTGGAAAAGTTTATCGAAAATTGATCGAATCAATTAATCTGCCTAGCCTGTCTCCATCTATGTTGGATTCAGCATTCAGCCTAACTGGGTGTAGTTGTATAACCTAGGTTCTAGTCAAGTGACACTTTATCAAAGAAACCGTCGACATAGCGATTGAAAAAAATTCGTCAAAAATGTATGCGTATTCTATCGACATGTCACGTGATCCATAAATTTTTCGCTTTTTTTCATAATTCAGTTGCATTTTGGATTCTCGACAATTGCCATAGCTGATAGCATGACAATTTGCTTAGTTTGTCTCATTATTTCACATGGAGCGTCTACCTGTATACTCCATAACCCAGTAACTGGGCCACACGATAGTTTGAATGTTTGATGGATTATGCGGGATGCGAGCAACGGGATACGAGCTGTCGGCGCGCGGCGTGGCGCGGCTCCAACTGCTTATATTTAATTTAAACACTATCAAACAGTTTAGTCGAAAACACACAAATACCCTTATTTATGGAAATCTCGACGGTGTTTAGCAAAAGATTGAAAGGTTCTGAATTCAGTATAGAAACATTGAATTGAACATCTGGGGGAACATAAGCTATTAGATTAAGGTTATATTGAGTGTGCGTAAGTGACAGATGTATAAATGATAATGATAAATGATTTTATTTCTGTAAGTTGGTTTGTACAAACACTTTTACATGTCGAACATATTTTTTAAAACTAGATGAGGTCGGCGTTTCCTATCTGACTACTCTGAGGAGAAAGGCCGAAACAAACTCAGAGGTCACAGTCTCTTTAAAAGTCCAGACAAAATCTTGGTTAGATCATGTGAAGACCATGTAGACTGATGTCTGAAATGGTCTTTTGAGGAAAGAACCAGCCAGATTGAGTGGACCTGTCCAGTCAGTGCACGAATTTGTCAATAACCGAGCAGCTCAACTCAGAATTTAAGGAGCTTAACGATTCGACGAACAATACCAAAGAAAGGACATTCGGGTAGGCCGCATAAACAACTCAAACTGCCAGACCATGATTAAAAACTAAGATAAATAATACATTAAAACAAAAAAAAAAAGAATGATCCACATAATTAAAATAAAATAATTATGACTTTAAAAAGTAAACATTCTTGTCATTGCAAGAAAAGCAAAAAAAAAATATAACGAAAATTATAATAACAAAATTCACGGTGCAAAATATAATAAAAAAAAAAACACAATTAATTGGAGCAGTTCAATCCCAAGCCTTTTTGTCCTCCTTTTTGTCCTACAACAACAGCCGTTTGCTAGTTCATAATCACGTTAAAGCGTTATTTACAGTTCAGGCAATAAATAAAGAGACGCAAACCCTAGTCCTAGTCCCTTCTCAAATACGCAAACTCATGGATGCTATTTGGCGTAATATTCGTGCACTAAAAACATTAGACGAGCCTACCGACACATGGGACACGTTAATTATTTATCTCATCGTCACAAACTTAGATTCGTCGACCGAGCGCGAATGGGAACTTTTCATATTTACCCTCACAAACACGTCGTCCAATAAAAGACATCGTTGTCTGACTTACTTAATGAACTTTCTTAAAGACCGCGCGGATTTTCTAGAAAAGGTTAAACCTTCTCATAGCAAACAAATAGAAAGTACTCAGAATAATCACACAAAAAATTCGCCGTCGATAAAAACACATAGTCAAGTTTCAACTCAGCAATATGGAAATAATTCGGCTAATCAAACGAAATCGCCGCGTTACAAGTGCAATATGTGCAGCTCGAATCATCCTATTTATTCTTGCGATAGTTTCCTTCTTTTATCATCTAAAGACAAATTAAAATTGATTGAAGAAAAGAATCTATGCCGTAATTGTTTACGTGCCGGACACACATTAGCCGAGTGCTGGTTCGGGCCGTGCAAGCACTCTAACAAATAGCATAACACGCTAATACACAGTGAATTCGTTGACGCTAACGAATCGTCCACTGTTTCACACACAGCACAAATAATGGCTCAGCCAGAGTCCACTATGGGAATCACACACAAAAATATAATGTCTCACACCGCATCTCTCCCGTCTCACACTCACACGCCTTACAAAGTCGATAATATTGATACGCGCTATTTATATGATCAAGTACTATTATCGACTGCATTAGTGGAGATCGCGGATAACAAAAACATATATCTCACAACGCGAGCTCTTCTCAATAACGGGAGCCAGCATTGTTTTATATCCGAAAAACTTTGCAAAACCCTAAACATTCCAACGATACAGTCCACTATGCAAGTCATTGGAGTAGGCAATTCCATGACACAATCCACACAGTTATGTAAAATAAAAAAAACGATCCAAAGCAAGCTTATTCAATACACACATAAGTTGCTTAGTTTTGTCTCAAATCACATCACAATTGCCATCACTGGGCATCGATCATAACATTTAAATTCCTGATAACATACAACTTGTTGATCCTGACTTTCATTCAAATAATGAAATTAATTTATTAATAGGAGCCGACAAGTTCTGGGCTTTGCTAAATGAGGGTCTAATACGTTTGCCTAAAGGTCCTTCTTTGCAAAACACAAAGCATGGTTGGATTATCTCAGGTTCAGTTCAAAAACAAATAAAACGAAGTTCAACTAATAACCGAATACAATGCAATCTCACATAAACATTGGCTGCGGAACCTTTTTTGGAACTCGAAGATATTACTTCAAAAAAAACAAAATTCACAAATAAGGAAACTGCGTGCGAAAATGTATTTAAAACTACCACTTTAAGTGATAATTACGGTCATTTCTCTTTGCGTATCCCGTGGAGAGAATCAGCTGACGAGCTACGCGACACATGTTCAATGATCGAGAACCGGTTTTTACTCGAACGCAAATTACTTAGAAGCGCGTCGAGTTATAAACAAATGTATTGTAAACCTATTTTCTAGTAACTCCCAAGCAACGATGTAATTTTGTGCGGAAAATTCCAAAGCCTTAATAACCTGTAATGCATTACCTGATAGAACTGAACGTAAATAGTGAAATTTCTGAATATTATCAAGAGTATTACTATTGTGAACGATTGATAAAAATGTATCTCGGAACTCAAGCCATTGATCATAAGAATCATCGAAGTTCGGCAAAGTAATTGTAGGTAGTTTGATACCGTGTGCGTGTGATTTACAATAATTTTCATCGCTTTTATATGTCGAAGTTTCTTTTAAAATACACTTACATTTGGCAACAATAGCATAACATTGATTTTCAAAACATTCCCTTTCTTGCAATTCTATTTCTATTTGATTACCCGCAACGCACAAATCTATTTCATCCTGAATGCTAGAATACTGGTCAAACAACACTTGAACCCGTTGCAAGCGCTCCTGTAATTCAGTTTTCTGAATTTCTGTTGGATTAGAACCGTCTAGTAATTGAACAAATTTAGAGAACAAAGTAAATTTGCCTTTCAAGGAACCGCGTCTTTTCACTAGATCTCGAATAATATTATCATTACTATCGGTATCTACGAGCGAATGCCTCTTTTTCGTCATTATGGTGGTTGCGAGAGACATAAATCAAATACTTACAGTTTTGAATGTACCGACGTATGCACCGATGAAGGTAGATACACACTTGTTGCAAATACTGGAATTTCGAGAAATAAGATAATGTTAGCACAAACTCAGCACAGTATTGGGCAGGAAAATTTTGAATGACCCGACCGTTAACTGCAGATGGTGATCTTCTTGTGTCTTCTTCGTTGCTCGTGTCTCGTAGATCCGGCTCGAAGGACCAAATTATGTGCAGGAGGTGGTCAATCGTCGTGATGAGGATGTTAATTCTTATTGATGCTCGGATGATGCTAGAACGGTTAGATTTAATTATTACTATTTACAAGGTTTTTGAAGAGGTAGTACTCGATCGCCGTGAGCGTCTGTAATGACCGGTGGAAGGAAATCAGGTCGGAGACCGCGCCGCCCCTCTCCCCCGCTAGTCTCCACGTCGCTGCTGCCCGTGACGCTGTTGTCTGTGGTGTCCGCTTGATGGCGCTAGTTACTCCTAAACAGAAACTACGTAACACCAAGACAGGAAGTTACTGACGATGCAATTACCTTGAAGCCAATGCAGCCTTGAACGTCAGTAAATCAATCAATTTCGAAACCAATAAGCATTTTTTGTAAGAAGAAGGCATCCAATATTCCTACATCGAGTAGGATTCTCGTAGACTAGTTAGTTATAGTTAGTTTATTTAATTATAATAACCGCTCCGTGTCCTAACATCGGCTTGGAGTGGACATTTGTTGGTAAGCTAGTTGTAGTTAGTAGTTGTAACCATTCCATGTTCCAACCTCGACTTGGAATGGGCATTTGTAGGATAATTAATTGTAATAAACTTTAATAATTAAAAGTTTAGAATCATTTCTTTCCAATCCCCCGGCTATGGTAAACGTAATTAGCTTACGGTCACAATCCTGCTACTTAATTGCACAAAACATAAACAACATATAGATTTTTATAGACATTCTATAAGAGATTGTCGAAAAGTTTAAAAGTATGGGATTGAAATGTACTGCCGATATTTCACGTGGTTAATTTCAAATATTTTATAATTTCGATAATCGCTTCGCTGTCGCCGATAGAATGTTTTTTTGTCTTGATCCATTTAAGGCGAAAATACACAAGCCTATAACTGGCATACAAGTGTGCAAGTAGCTTTCATGCCATTGTGACTATTCTCCAATCAGAAGTTGTGACATGCGACCGCAGTCAGGAATCTAACTAACTTTCAAACTTTTTTAAACCTAACTCGGCCTTCAACAAAAAATAACAAATTCGTCAGTTTTCGTAATGCGCTTACCAACAAAAAGTTGTTGATGCACAAAGGCGAACCTTAACTCAAAGCTGAGTTTTCCAGCAATCCTTTGAGTGATAGAGATAGAGAAAACCCAAAATAGGTAGGGTCCCGTGTACAGACGCACTGTGCACGGTGTGAGAGACGCACTGCAGTAGCAGAGAAGGAGCCATCATAGCGGCTGGAAGTGTGTCGCGGAGGACGAAGAAGAAGAGAAGTACAGGACGACAGCGTTCGCGAATGTATTGAGAAGAAATCACAAGTGCAGAACCTATTACAAAATTATTAGTACCTATTCGTAAAAGACGAGATGGTCGGCGCTGTGGCATAGCGATCGGCTGCTGCGCTGCGTGTCGCTAGTTCGATACCCGCATAGAACAAACGTTTTTCCGGCCTGCAGATACGAGTAGTTGTTCCGGGTTCGGCTGTTTGTTTATGTGAGTTCATATGTTTGTAAAAGCACCTACGATGCAGGAAAATAGTGTGGGACAACTTTATTTAAATAAAAATAAAAAGTAAATAAAAGAACACTCGTACGAAGCGTACAGCTAGTCCGACATATTTACACAAGAACTAAGGGCCAGATTAACAGATAGACACTTTGAATTTACTTTGCAAAGTAAAGATAGCGTTTCGAATATGAACTTCATAGTGTATCTGCGTGGCTATTCACAACCGTTCGATTCCATCCCGGAACGGAACGAATGGTTGTCACATTGTAAGGTTAGTTTAGGGAGAATGCTACAAAATGATAGTTTAAATCATTTATAAAATGTTTAAGTGGTAAATAGATTATTATTAATAAGTATTTCGTACCATAAGGTAAGTGCGAGAATAAAATATACATTGGGTTATTAATTAAAATAGGAATCAATTTAGTATTGTTTAAGTACACAAAGCAAGTCTAGATATAAGAAAAAAAAAACATTTGACAACGTTTTGTAAATCATTTTTCCTTTCCTTCGATTGTTTTCTTTTTAAGTAATCGTCGTGTTTGTGTCGTATGAAGTGAGAAATTCCCATCCTTGGTAAAACTAAAAAATGAAGTGAGTTTTCAATCCATCCAGTCAACAAAGAATGACACTTCAATTCAAGCTGTTTTCACGGCGAGATTTAACAGAATAGACCTGCATGTTCCTATTCGATTGATAAAGCTTGATTATACAAAGATGAACATTATTTCCTTAACAACAAGGTTCGTATTTCCATGAAACGCTAAGTTGACTTCGCAAAGTCAAAGTGAAATCTGTGAGCCTTGCACTAAGTGGTGCAGCGGAGCGTGTAAGACCCAACTTATATCTTTAAATATGGACGTCTGGGTGTTTGGTTGTTTGCTCTCAATCAATCACGCCTCAACGGTTGAATGGATATGAATTAAACGTTGCATACAGTAGAGTGTAGACCAATGCCTTATTGGATTAGGACATAGAATATGCTTTTTCTTTACTTAGTTCTGGAGTGACCGCGCATGGAAGACACAGCGTTGGAATGACACCCTCGAGGTGGAGCGATGACGTCAAGTCTGCAGAAATCCGCTGGGAGCGAGACACACAGGACCGATTCATGTAGCGTTTATTGGGGGAGCCCTATGTTCAGCAGTAGACGTCTCTTGGCTGAAATGATGCTGATGATATACTTTTTATGGTTTTCTTACTGGTATTCGTTCCCTATGGAATAACTTCTGACCTGAACGCGGGCGAAAACTTTAGAAAACCTAGTACTACATGGTGTGGCGTGTAAATAGCCAACACCTTTTTTGTACTTGCGTACTAAAAACTAATTTTCGAAAATGCCTATAAAATGGCTACCCCTACCTGTGAACCTATATGTATCCAACAAGAAACATCAGTATTTCCATCGTGCAGTATTAAATGCGCTCACTCACCTTGTCATCGAACCAGTGTCGCTCCCAATACTCCTCGAGAGAAGACCACGAGGATGAGCAGGACTCAGGAGTTGCGTGAAATCGCCGGCGAACAGTCCAAATGACGCGTAGCAGAGAAAGTTCACAACCACCAGCAATGTCCACTAAATTAAACTCACAAGGCACGGCCGCGCTATCAATAAGAGCAATAGAACAGTTTATAATGTCTCTTGTACATAGGATTATAGGATTTGTCCATTTTTCACAGCAAAAAAGTTCTCGTCCGTTCAAATAGAACCAGACTCGACTCGTATCTCAAATTCACAGACAACACCACAGATCACAGAGCGAAGTCGAGACATTCGCGACCAATCACGTCGCAGATAACTTCATCAAAACGCGACTGCTAACGCCATCTCTGAGCTCGATGGTTACAACTCTTGAACGAATCCAATGATAAGTGAGCGTTGCACAGTACTAAAGTTTTCTTGTTGGATACGTATTTATGGATGTAAATTAAATAAACACAATCTGATAAAAATATGAATATTATGTTAATTACTATATTAATTTTAAAGAAGCCATGGCGCTTCTCCATGCACCCCGCCTTGGAAGGTCGCAAGACTTTCCAACACGAGCAGAACAGTCACACAGTTAAACAATGTTGAGTAAAGAAGTCTTTCCTATACTATATATTATATTAAACAATATTTATATTACAGATAATATGATCCTACTTCAGTCACTGAACTATAAGAGAACATGGACTTACTTTATTTTAACAGTTACTTTACAATCTAAAAGATCTCAAATCATCGTATTATTGGTTTATTTAACATTATAATAATTGTCTGTCAGTAAATCTACGGTTTAAGATTTGAAGAGTTTTCTTATATGGTTAGGTTATTGATTGGGTAACGGATAAAGTTTGACGACTGGACGTTTAAAGGAGCTATGCCTAGTCTTGACAGTTGCCACCCGAACAATACCATCAATCCCAGGGAAGATTTCAGTAATAACTCCCAGAGGCCACGATAATGGAGGAGCATCATCTTGTCCAATCAATACGATGGTGCCCAGTTGAATGGGAGAATCATTGTTTTGCCACTTTTGTCTGACTTGCAAGGTGTGCAAATACTCAGTACGCCATCTCTTCCAATAGGAGGCCACTATATTATCCAATAAGTGTTTACGCTTTACGAGATTGATGCGCGAGTCAGATAAATCTGAAGCTGGTAAATATGACAGAGGAGTGGACATTAAGAAATGTGCCGGTGTCAGAATCTCAGGATGTGGGTCTGAACTGATTACACCTAAAGGTCTTGAGTTCATTACGCACTCTATCTGCACCAGCACAGTTTGTAATTCTTCGTAAGTCAGCAGTTGGTTGCCTATTACCCTATAAAGGTGGGTCTTTAAACTTTTTACATTTGTTTCCCATATTGCACCAAAATGCGGCGCACGAGGTGGGATCATTTTCCACTCGATGCGATGTTTTTCGAGTTCTCGCTTTAAAGTCTCATTATGTTGTGAGTTGATTAACAAATTATATATCTCATCTAACTGTGCACGTGCACCGACAAAATTGGTACCGTTGTCTGAATACATGCAGGACACAGGCCCACGACGTGCAATAAAGCGTTTGAAAGCGGCTAAAAAGCAGTCGCTTGAAAGTTCAGTGACAAGTTCAATATGAACTGCTTTGGTAACAAGACACACAAATAAACATATGTATGCCTTCTGAGCATGTTGTCCACGTCGACGTGAAAGAAGAATTCGTAGTGGGCCAGCGTAATCAACGCCCGTGTGCACGAATGCCTTGGCTTCCGTTATACGACAAGGAGGCAAATCTGCCCTTTTTGGCGTCAGATGAGAGGGATTAACACGGAAACAAGCATTACACTTACGCACTTGT
Organism: Orthosia cruda; assembly: GCA_964057195.1. Taxonomy (NCBI): domain Eukaryota; kingdom Metazoa; phylum Arthropoda; class Insecta; order Lepidoptera; family Noctuidae; genus Orthosia; species Orthosia cruda. Next base: position 9,235,708 of record OZ059840.1, read on the forward strand.
GCTCTAATAACTGTTCTGGCATCCAATATCCAGAATTTCTGTCGCACAATGGACATCAGAAGCCCAGGACAGTATAATTCGTGAAAATGTCTGATGATCAAATCCACGACATGTTCATGTTTAGGGAAAAGCACAGGGTGCTTAACCTCAAACGGCAAGTCTGACCGTGAAAGACGTCCTCCTATACGTAAAGTTCCTTCAGTGTCGATAAAAACTGAGAGGTTTCGCAATTTCTTTGAAGGTTGATTGCCTTTCTTAATTAATTTGATGTCGTCTGAAAAATGTATTTTTTGAATGGTTTGAATTATAGCAATCTCGGCAACCGACAAATTTTCGACCACATTGAATGGTTTATTAATTTTCTTAATAAAACGGAGGACATACACTGTAATTCTTAACAGTTTGTCCCAAGAAGACACATTTTGAGACAGCTCATATAATGACGACTGCTCTACCTGTACAATGGTAGTCATTACATTTGTTTTATGCTCCGGTAATTCTCCAATATCAGAGGGTGTAAATTTACGAATCGGCCATCGACTGGGAGGACATTGAAGCCATTGAGGGCCATTCCACCAAAGACTTTGGGAGACCAATTGGGACGGCAGTAGACCGCGCGAAAGGCAATCGCTTGGATTTTCTGCACCGGTGACATGATAGAAGTTATGAGGAGCTACATTTTCCTGACACTGCGCGACTCTATTCCCCACAAAAATGGACCAACGATGTGGGGAAGAGCAAATCCATGAAAGAGCTATAGTGGAGTCCGAAAAGGCATACACACCTGCTATCTGAATGCGCGCATGATAAGTGTCAAGTACAGTCTTGATCAATTTGGACATCAAGACCGCTGCACACAACTCCAAACGGGCCAACGTCGTTATTTTTGTAGGAGAAACTTTAGACTTGGCACACAGTAATCGGACTGATATGTTTCCAGAGGAATCAGTCACGTGTAAATATATAACACAGCCGTAGCCATTCAAGCTCGCGTCACAGAAACCTACGACAACTACGTCTCCGGAGCTAAGCACACCCACATGACGAGGAATCTTCAGCGTAGATAGCAGTGAGAATTCCTGCATGAGAACAGAGAAACGCCGAATAATGTTTTCGGGTGGAGTATCATCCCATCCAATCTTGGCAAGCCATAACTCCTTGATGAGCAGCTTAGCATATAATATTACTGGTGCTGCTAAGCCTAAAACATCAAACAAGCGAGCTATAACTGACAATATATTTCTCTTTGTGCATTTTTCTTGTATATCTATTGTTGTCAAAGAGAATCTATCCTCAACTGGATCCCAAGATAGACCCAAAACCTTTGCCTTCGAACAAGTATTATCACTTTCATCAAAATTGATGGAGCTACGATGCGAGTTTGGGAGATTATCCAACAGAGTCGATGAATTACTTGTCCATTTTATTAAATCCATGCAACCGGACTTGAACAACGCTATGAGTTCTGCAGCTAAACGAACAGCTGACTGAATATCTTCCACAGAATACACAAGATCATCCATATAAAATTTAGATCTTGCTACAGAAGCAGCCTCCGGAAACTCGGTGGCCATGTCTGAGGCTAGCCGGTGAATAGTTTTCATTGCCAAATATGGGCTGCATTTCAGCCCGAACGGAACACGATTGAACTGAAATGTTCGAATCTCCTCAGTCTCGCTAAATCGAAATAATATCCTCAGATATTTACGATGGTCCTCAGGAACACCAACCTGTAAATACATCTGCTGCACATCTGCCGTCATTGCGATAGGAAACAATCTAAATTCCAATAACAACAGGAATAAATCAGCTTGCAAGTTGGGTCCAGCATGCAGTACATCATTAAGGGACAAACCGGTATGCGTCTTTGCACTAGCGTCTAGAACAATACGTGGGTGGGGCTTATCCTTTTTAACAACCGCGTGGTGAGGAATGTAATATCCATCACTACTGATATTCGAATCGGAAACTTCAGAAAGATAACCTTTATCAATATACTCATTTATAACAGTATTATAGTTGTCTCGCAGTCCAGGTACTTTCGCGAACTTCTTCTCCAGTAGGACAAATCGACGATGAGCAGCATTTCGAGAGTTACCTAAATTATCGGGAGCTGCGCAAAAGGGTAATGCGACCGAATAACGGCATTCATTGTCACGTGACACAGACACAGTGAACGAATTTTCACATTCAGTTTCCTCTGGACTCAAAAAACCCTTCGACGGAATCTCCTCTAACTCCCAAAACCTCTGTAATGAAGAGTCCAACTCATTTAAAGCGAATGCAGAAAACGAAGACTCGCCTCGAGAATATGGGACTGTAGCACTACTGGGAAAGTCACCCATCAGCACGTATCCGAATGAAGTCAACAAAGCAGGTGGCGCTTGAGACCCGGAATTTATTTTATGACCGAGATAAATATGTGGGAACAATTGTGCTCCAATCACAATCTCTACATTGCCAGGAATATTCCAGGTTAGGTCAGCCATCGATAAGTTACATAAGTATGCCATGTCACATTTTTCAATTATATGTGAGGGCAACTGGTCAGTTATGCAGTCAACGACTAATGCATGTAATTTATATTTATCATGTGAGCTAACCCTAGACTCAATCTCGAAATCTACATATCCGTGTATAGGTCGAGAAGATAGGCCAATTCCTCTGATTACAGAATTATTTAAAGGAACAACGGGTATGTTGAGTTTCTTGCAACAATCCAACGTTATCAGGTGATTTTGTGAACCATTATCAATCAAGCAACGAACTATCTTTTTATTATTACTATTATTTACTTTTGCGTAGACCTGTGCAGTAGCTAAAAGTATGGTACTAGCATCAGCCTTGGAATTCGCATTCAAACATAGGGAAGGTTCCTGTGACATTAAAGAATCTGTGCTACTGAATTCGCTACGCTGTGGCACGTTTGCAGCGGACGCGCCATCGCACGAGCCGAGCGCGGGCGGGACCGCGGAAATAGCCGGGACATGAGCGGGCGCACAGGCGACGCATGTCGCAGAGACACAAGAATCGGTAGACATAACTTGAGATGTTTGAATATGCGTCTTGGTCGATTTCATATTCGACTTATGGTTATTATTATAATTTTTATCGAATTTTTTTTTTTTTTTTTTTTTTTCTATTTTATTAAAAACTAAGGTTCTTAATAATAAATTACAATCTAGCCTTAATAGACTAATAAGCAATTTAACTCTAACTTATTATTATATTGTATGATGTTATGACTAAGAATAGTGTCAATTTGCACTTTTATATAGTTCAGTAGCACTTTCTTAGAGTCTGATATTATGTTATAAACACTTAGTTCACGTGTTACATGTATAGCACAGTATTGTTGCTATTATTTATTCACTTATTATACACTACACTAACTCAAATGGTTTAGTTCTCTTTAGCCTACGCACTATGTCCGTGTTATCTAGCAGCTGGATTGCTTCCACATTCACATGTCGATGAAGTCTGTGTTCGTGGGCTTCAGCATAGTTTTGGATAACGGTGGTGACGAGTTTCATTTTAAGGTCGCGGTGAAGGTCGTCATTTCTGATGTACCATGGTGCATTAACAGCATCTCGGAGTACTTTATTTTGAAATTGTTGTATAATTTTAACATTGTTTTGTTTAGTACAGCCCCATAGTTGGATACCATACGTCCAAATTGGCATAAGAATATGCTTGTATATTATAATTTTATTATGTATTGATAGACAGGATTTCCTTCCGAGTAACCAATACATATTTTTGTAGCGTATATCGAGTTCCTGTCTTTTCTTTTTGACGTGAGATTTCCAGCGCAACTTGGCGTCAAGAGTTATGCCAAGGTATTTTGCTGTATTTGCATACGGCACTTGCATGCCGTTTATATAGACTGGATGGTAATCGCAGTGTTTATTTGTGAAGTCAATGTGAATCGATTTTGACTCATTTAGTTTGATCTTCCACTTTTGTGTCCAGTCGTAAACTTTGTTTACAGCTAGTTGAACTTTTTCTACTGCTTCTTTGTGATTTGAACCAGTAGCCATAATAGCAGTATCATCAGCAAAGGTCGCTATGGTGTTGTTTTCCAGCTCTGGGATATCACATGTGTAAACCAAGTACAGGATTGGGCCTAACACACTTCCTTGTGGTACTCCAGCCTTAATAGTTTTTAGCTCAGAATATGCGTCCTCTTGCCTTATCCTAAACATTCTGTTGCTTATATATGACTGTAGAATATCTGAAAATTCGGGGAGCATGCGTCTGAGTTTGTATATCAGACCCTCATGCCAAACTTTGTCAAAAGCTTGTGCGACATCTAGAAATACGGTGGCACAGACTTGCTTGTTTTCGAGCGTTTTTTCGATGATGTTTGTTATTCTGTGTACCTGGTCTATAGTAGAATGTTTTTCCCTGAAGCCAAATTGATGGTTCGGAATAAGGTCTTTCTCTTCTATTATTGGTTTTAGCCGTTTTAATAAGAGTTTTTCAAACAGTTTCGATAATACTGGCAGCAGGGAAATGGGTCTATAAGAGGATGCTTCATGGGGTGGCTTCCCAGGCTTAGCAATCATAATAACTTCAGCAACTTTCCATGGCTCAGGTACATGTTTTAGCATAAATGCAGCGTTAATAAGTCTGGTAAGCTTAACTATGGCTTTGCGCGGGAGGTGTTTTAGTATTTCTCCTGTTATGAGGTCATAACCCGGGGATTTCTTCGAGCTTATGTTGTTTTTAATTTCTCTCACAACTTCTTTAGGAGTTACAAGTCGAATTCTTTGGTTTTGTCATGTGATACATTTGCACTCTCAGGTATTTCTATGGAACTTTCATTGGGTTGAAAAGTATCTTCTAAGTATTGGGCAAACCTTACCGCTTTTTGTTCATTGCTTATGGCCCATTTTCCATCGCTGTTTCTGATGGGAGGTATTTGCATAATCGGCCTTTTTAGTTTTCTTGTAGCTTTCCAAAGAGAGTAATCCGTTGATTGGTCGTTTGTTAGCTGTACAAGTTTGGAGTTCAGAGTTTCATCCTCAAATTGTATAATTTTCCTCTTTAATTGTTTAGTAAGGTTATTTAAAAGTGTTTTATCCCGCGGGCACCTTGTTTGCTTTTATCGAAATGTAAATAAGTATGATGCCACTTATTCTTACATTTTTCGCAATTAGCGGGAGCCGTACAGGCCGACACAGTGTGAGAAACACTTAGGCAATTGACGCAGCCTTGTTTCGATTTAATATAATCAAACCGTACCTTAGGCGATTCCATCCCCTTAAAAGATAAACATTCGGCAAGTTGCAAGTGATCGGCCTTATTGCACAGAACACAAGAGTGAGTTTCAAAAATACACAAAATACAAAAATACAAAATAGTTTATTGCTTCATAAGTTTACAAAAAATGTTTAGTGTTTGGAGCTTCCCTTTAAGCAAGTAATGCCTGTGTTGGGAAGCTCCGCTCTTCCATAGCAAAGCAATACAAATTTAGGAAATTAGGTATTTACAAAAGACAATAGATACAGAAATATGATATACATTACAGAATTTACTATTTAATTAAGTTACCATTTAATGAAAATCTAGCTTGCAAGTGTGTGCTCAATGTTATGTAAGGTAATTGTTGTGTATTAGGGATAGTAGTGTTATGTTGCGTGTGTGTCAGAGTGATGATACTGAATTAGTGATGTATGTCGTAAGGACGTGTGTTATGTGTAATTTTTTTTATTTCTGTTGTATTATTTTAACTACTTATATGCATGTGATGTGTGATATGTTTCCGTGGTGTGCATTTGATGTTTAGATATAAAGATGTGGTTGTAGTGTGTGATTATTATTTACCTAATGTGTTCCAGAAGTGCCTCCGTGTCATCATAGGTTAGTGATTTTATCCAATTTATTAAAGTTTTTTTACAGTCATAGTATGTTTTTGGGTATATGTATATTTTCTTGTTAATTTTGTTGTAAAGTATTGCTGATCGCTTATTGTATTGTCTCCCAGCGAATACAGTTTTTGTATGGGGAATTTGCGCAATTGGATCCTTTCTTCTTTAAGCAATTATACTTGAGTTATATTTTAGGGATTTGTGTATTTTTAGAATAGTTTGGATTACGTATAATTTGCGAACAGAAAGTAAATCACTAATCTGATAGAGGTTTTCAGTAGGGTGTCTTAGCTTTTTAAAATACATAATCTTAATTAGGGCCCGTTGGGCTCGTTCGACCTTGATAAAATTAGTTTTTGCAGCTCCACCCCAAATGGAGATGCAATATATTAGGACTGACTGGACCAGAGCTACGTAGATCTCCGTTAAAATATTTCTAGATGGATTTCGCGCACTGTTCGTATTTATTTTCTTTGGTGCGATATGCCTGAGAGTCTTGAATATCCAGCTTAATCTTCTAAGTCTATTCGCGACTTGATCAAGGTGGGGATACCAGGATAAACGTTGATCGAGTATCACTCCTAGGTACTTTGTCTGTGCGACCTGTTTAATGAGCGAACAGGCACAATGCCTATTATTAATGTCACCGCATACATGAACTTTTATGTTAAAGTCGTTAGTCGGTTGTGTACCTTTGGTAATACTAAAACAAATATAGTTCGTTTTAGATGTATTAAGTGTGAGTAAGTTATTATTTAACCAGTTAGCTACTTGGGCCATGCCCGACTCTGCTTTTTGTTTCACATCGTGCCAGGAGTTCCCTGAAAAAACTATGGCAGTATCATCAGCGTATGAGAAGACCTTTGCGTTATGTATGTTCATATTACAAAGGTCATTGACGTATACCAGGAAGAGTGTTGGGCCTAGTACACTGCCCTGAGGAACGCCGAATGATACATCCGCTTGATCACTGGTAACATCTCCCACCCTAACTTTCTGTATTCTCTGCGAGAGATAATCTTTTAATAAGTTAAGCGCCGTTTCCCTTATTCCAGCCTTTTCCAATTTTCTCACTAGGATAGGGACAGAGACGGTGTCAAATGCCTTCTTGAGGTCTAAGAATACAGTTAAGCATTTATTTCCAGAGTCAAGTTCCTTGGTTACTAAAGAACTCAAAGCAGTAACTGCATCCTCAGTGGATAATTTTTGTCTGAATCCGAATTGCGAATGGGATAATATGTTGAATTTAGTTAAATATTGCATCAATCTAAAATGTAATAACTTTTCGATAATTTTTGATATGCATGGTAAAACAGATATAGGTCTGTAGTTATTGACATCGTCTCTGTCTCCCCCCTTGTGTACTGGGGTGATAATGGATTGTTTTAACAGATCAGGGAAAACACCTTTTTGGAAACAAAGGTTAGTCAAGTGAGTTATAATGGGAACAATTACAATTCTAGCAAATTTTATAAATTTTGTGGGGATATTGTCCCAGCCAGGGGCACTGTCAGACTTAAGACTCATCAACGTTCTATCAACTTCATCAAGGTCGGTGTCTAGAAGAACAAAGGTGTTTTTTTGGGACGGTAAGTTATATAGTTGGTTATTAGAGTTTGATATATTAAGCTGAATTTTTTGAGCTAACTGTTTACCTATATTTGCGAAATGATTGTTAATAAAATTTACTGACTCAAGAGGCGATTTTTTTACATTTAGTATTTCAGAGTTATGATTTTTACATTTATTAGAATAAGTTAGCTGTTTAATATTTTTCCAGAGCAATTTATTATTCGTGACTGAATTTGTTAGTAAATCTCTTTCATACTTTCGCTTTAGTTTCTTTATTAAATAATTACAATGATTTCGGTATCTAGTATAAGTTATTTTTAAAATGTCGTTATGTGGGTCAAGTCTAAGTTGTTTTTGTAGATTATTACGATTTCGTATGCAACGTAAAATACCAGTGGTAATCCACGGCTTAATTATACGCTTACTGTTTGGTACCGTTAGGGTAGTTGTGTTATTGTTTAAGGTGTTGATTAGTTTGTTAATAAGAAGATTAGTCAATAAATTGGGGTCATTACAGAAGAGTCATCATCTCCTAGCCTTTTTCCCAACTATATTGGGGTCGGCTTCCAGTCTAACCGGATTCAGCTGAGTACCAGTGTTTTACATGGAGCGACTGCCTATCTGACCTCCACAACCCAGTAACTGGGTAACAGCGGTACCCCTTGGCTAGACTGGTGTCAGATCTCAAGCTTCTGACTACTCGTAACGACTGTCAAAGATCTTCAAATGACAGCCGGGACCAACGGCTTAACGTGCTTTCCGAGGCACGGAGGAAACTCGGTATGTTGAAATGGTCACCCATCCACGGCCCGACCTCCTCAAGCGTTGCTTAACCTTGAAGATCGACCCGTGCGGCTGTTATTATTTAGCCACGAGCTCCTCCTGTTTTTTAATTTATTTAAAGACAGAAAGGTAGTATAATGGTCAGTGATTGTGGTATGTAATATAGCAATAAATGGCCATACCTTTTTCCTTTGTATCTTTATCATGAAATGATCTAGACAGTTCCTTTCTCTTGTAGGTAGTACATGTCCTGGTAGGATACCATACAGTGACAACATATTGAGATAATTATTTCTAGTATTTTGCTCACTACTCGTCTCTGATTCTTTTGGTTTAATGTTGATATTTATGTCCCCCGCTACGATGATATTGTTGTATGCAGTTAGTGTATCTAAGTGAGCGCTCAGCGAGCTCACGAAGTTATCAGTATTATTATTAGAAGGGGAGCGGTAAATACACAATACAATGTTGTTAAGTATGTCTAACTGAAGACAAGATGCTTGAGATATATCGATTTCTTTTACTTTGGGTTTTAAGCCTTGTTTAATATATACAACTACCCCATCATTTTGGTTTAATTGACGTGACGTAAAGTAGGACTGATATTTTTGTAATTGTGGAATAGGTTTAAGAGCATTAAGTCTGCATTCGGTCAGAATTATGATATCAGTTTCAAAGTTAAATGTTGAGAGGGTAAGCACAAAGTCATCAAAGTTGCAGTAAATGCTCCTTATATTTTGGGATATAATAGTTAGGTCGTTTTTGTTTATATGAACATGTTTATTTAACTCTGAAATATCACATTCAACAGTACGGGCGATCTCGATGTTATCTATATCATTTACAGTTAATAAAGTATCACCCATTTAGATTGTAAATGTTTAGAATTAATGTGTCCATAACAATCGTGTGTAGGTATGTGATATGAGTCAAGCATATTTTGGAATACTTTCTTTGTGTGTAGAATATACAGATGCATAAATTAAAGAAAATTATTTTAAAATGTACGTGTGTAGCGAGTATGTAATTGTGAGTGAGAGATATGTAAAGATAAGAGTTTGCATAAACTTTAAAAATACAGTTTGGGTTTAAAGCTAAAGTGATATCAGCACACTGCAAGTACGTAAAAACAAGGTAAGATAAAAACAACTTTGAAGTATTGTTAAGCAACATTATAAATATTACAGGTAGGTATCGTGCACAGCCGTAGGTAGTGGTAAGTAGTCATGTTTTCAATAGGAGTTGGTGTATTTGCTCTTCACAATTAACAGTTATGATGGGTGACGCCTCATCTTTCTTCAAATATACTTTGCCATACGCAGTCCAGCAAAACTTATAAGCCCCTGACTTAGTTAAATCGCGGGCGAGGAAGTGTAGGCGAGAACCTTTCGGAGTTAAATGTTCCGATATGAAGATGGGGGTATCTTCTAAAGTTTTATAACCCAGGTGCTTACAGCATAATTTAGTTTTATTTGTTATATTGAAGGCCTTACCCAATTTTAAGATTTCAGTCCTCAGAAGAGTGGAGCCAGTTTCCACAACTATAGGCGTGTTTTGTTGAGAGGAGGTTTTCCCACGTACTCTATAGATGTCTTTCACATCATATTTGGTAATATTGAAATTTAAGTTGCGGGAGAGGCACATGACCATTTCTATTAAGTCTTCTTTATTTTCATTGTTTCTTCTTGGCACATTCTTTATGACAAAATTAGTTTTACGACATCCCATAAGTAGGTCTTCAAGTTTGTTTTCCAGAACAGTAATCTGCTTTTTGTCTTCTTTAGACTGGTGCTCCAACTGATTTATTTTATTTTTGAGATCCTCGTTTTGCGCAGTAAGGAAAGTAATTGAGTTTTCTATATTGAGGTTTGACTGTTGTATTTCTTTTAATGTAGTAGTCATTTTTTGAATCTCGTTGCCATGTTTGTCTGAAAATAGTGTCATCATTTTACGCATTTCAAGCATAAATTCATTCAGCTGAGTACTGAGCGAGTCCTCCATGTCCTCCCTGCTTCTCTTCACTCGTTGAAATACGTAATTTGGCGGGGTTTTGCATTCAGATCCCATCAAGTTAATGCACGTATCAGAAAGGGATTTATCCATTTTGTCTGCCATTATTACTTTATCGATAGGGTATACTGCTTATTAGGTAGTGAAATAATTATTTAGGGTTTACCTGCGCACCCGTAAAGCCACTAATAGCTTTAACTGTGCACGCGCAGATTTTAATATAATAGGAATTCTTACGTGACCTACGCTGCTTGCGAAGTACCAGGCGCACGGGCAAATTGGAGTATCCGTATGCAGAGCCGCAGCTGTCGTCAATTAGGAACTTCTTCGACTGTATGCACTCCTATTTCCTTCTTACGTGACGTAAGTGGGGGCGGGGCCAACGCCGCTTGCGAAGTACCAGGCGCACAGGCAAATTGGAATATCTGTATGCAGAGCCGCAGCTGTCATCAATTAGGAACTTCTTCGACTGTATGCACTCCTAGTACGGTTGGACTATTATTTACTATTTAAATTATTTAAAATTTACTTAAATATTCAAAAAAATGGTTTAGTGTGGTACAGAGTACACGTTAACACCTTACGGCGGTCCGAGGGAAGTGGAAGAGGAGTTTCATTTGTAGATAACTCATTACTCGTAACGAAAGCATTTGCGCGTACGGCGACTGATGACGTTTGTTTGTTAGTATTGAACTTAGCGCGCGGATTCGACAAAGAACTCGAATTATTCGCATGCGATCTTTCTAATATTTTTACTTGAGTCTGAACAAATGTTATCAAATCTTTATAAGACGGAATTTCCATATCCTTAATCGACAGTTCAAATGCCTGCGTAATCTGAACGTCCATCTTTTTTAGTGCACAATGCATCAATATAAAATCGGACAAATCGGGCACGTTTAATTGTTTCAATGCCGAAATAGACGCAGAATATTTCTCTATAAAAGAGTCGAGACTATCAGCCGTGTTCTGACAATGTTTTAAGTCAAAAATGTTGTTTAAGTAATGCGTACCTAATGCGCGTTTGTCCTGATATTTTTTAACCAAACTATCCCATATGACGTGGTACGTGTCACCCGTAGGTACAATACCCGCGAGGACCTTCTGCGCATTATGTGTGAGCTTACCAACTAAATATTGCACACGTTGCGAGTCCGACAGCTGATCGTTATCGTGAATGTTCGACTTGAATGATTCATAGAATATGGGCCAGCTCTCGATTCTACCGTCAAAACTAGGCAGCTCGATCGGCGGTAATTTTATTCCGCTTGAAGCTTTTGAGTATTTCGTGGCTGAATCGGTGTATGTTTCAGTAGTAGTACTTAATATCTTATTTCTTACACGTTTTACTCGACTGTACAAATCATCGAAACTGACCAAGTCATTGTAACTCGGTTTCGCATCTGTGTCGATAGTTAAATTTATCTCGTTAATTTCGTCAATTAAGAGTTCGAATTTCACACGATATTCATCTATCATCTCCGATTCCGCCATAAAATTCTCATTCGATCTTGACTCAAAGTTCGAAATATTCTTAGACAAACCGTAAACATTATTCAGCCTGTTAAAGATAGCCTCCTTTTTACAAATCAATATTTTCAACTTCGATTCAGATACTGAGGTACTTTGAAAGCTCTGGTTTAACGCCATTTTAACAAATAATCGTTACCTACCGAATACTAGGTAAATATCTATTCGTAAATATCGAGTAGGTAAATACCTACTTGTACTAATGCAATATCACGATCACAAATACACAAATGATGCACTTATAAAGACTTATTACTACTACACATAGGCCATTATTATACCTAGGTACGCTACAAAGCACAAGTGTATCTGCGATCGCACGCAGGTACTTATCTTTATAATTATCAGATACACAAACACAAACCAATCGAGTAGGTAAGTAATTACAAAACAACCACAAAACCCGTAAGGTAAGTATAAAGGTACAAAGGAGAAAATGTACTAAATAATATGTACTATCTACTTGCAGGTATATGAAATAAACAGTAAGAATTATAAGTAACGTAGATAGGCACTAACAATTATGTACCAACTACCTACAATTATTAATTTATTACGTGTTACTTTTAGGTACAAAGTAGAAAATGTACTAAATAATATGTACTACCTACTTGTATGTAACAGTAAGAATTACGAGTATAAGTAACACAAATAGGCACTAAGAATTATGTGCCGGTTACAATTATTGCGTATTGTTTTATTAAGTAAATCTAAGATCGTTTTCTATCTAAGATTTATTGTATGTAAATGAGATTTATTGTATGTAAGTACTAACAACTTATGTACCTACTCCAATTTAACATAAACTGTTGAGTACCTACTAAGATTATGCATTACACAACATTGTTTAGCTGGAACAATCCGTCTCGTTAGGACCATAATATGGTGTGGCGTGTAAATAGCCAACACCTTTTTTGTACTTGCGTACTAAAAACTAATTTTCGAAAATGCCTATAAAATGGCTACCCCTACCTGTGAACCTATATGTATCCAACAAGAAACATCAGTATTTCCATCGTGCAGTATTAAATGCGCTCACTCACCTTGTCATCGAACCAGTGTCGCTCCCAATACTCCTCGAGAGAAGACCACGAGGATGAGCAGGACTCAGGAGTTGCGTGAAATCGCCGGCGAACAGTCCAAATGACGCGTAGCAGAGAAAGTTCACAACCACCAGCAATGTCCACTAAATTAAACTCACAAGGCACGGCCGCGCTATCAATAAGAGCAATAGAACAGTTTATAATGTCTCTTGTACATAGGATTATAGGATTTGTCCATTTTTCACAGCAAAAAAGTTCTCGTCCGTTCAAATAGAACCAGACTCGACTCGTATCTCAAATTCACAGACAACACCACAGATCACAGAGCGAAGTCGAGACATTCGCGACCAATCACGTCGCAGATAACTTCATCAAAACGCGACTGCTAACGCCATCTCTGAGCTCGATGGTTACAACTCTTGAACGAATCCAATGATAAGTGAGCGTTGCACAGTACTAAAGTTTTCTTGTTGGATACGTATTTATGGATGTAAATTAAATAAACACAATCTGATAAAAATATGAATATTATGTTAATTACTATATTAATTTTAAAGAAGCCATGGCGCTTCTCCACTACATACTAGGCTATATAAATGCAGTTTGTGCGTACCTTAGTGAAATCCTGTTCTAGCTGAGTTAAGCCAAGCTACGCTTTGAAATCGAACCATCCTATATTGTCTTATATATATAAACGTCTTTGCCTCACGGCTTAGTACATCTCTGAAATAGAACCTATAATGTAGGGATTAGCAACTATTAATTAAAATTGTTAAGTATCTCTCACTGGAAATGTGGCGGAGTCAATTTAGCGAGCGCAGGTATGTATGTATACCTACAGAGCTAGAAATCGATAGGTATCTGTGAACTATATTAGCTGAAAGAGGGTATTCGCATAATAGACCTTTGATAGTTATAATAATACCAGCCTGCAACTGTCCCACTGCAGGACAAAGGCCTCTTCTCATACAGGGAAGGCAAGTTCAAGGTGGTTTGGCGATTTTCAACAATAAAATAAAAGTTTAGGTTTCCTCACGATGTTTTCCTTCAACGATGTCTGCGATGTTCAAGTGTAACTTAGAAAGTACATAAGAATTAAAAAAGCCACATTGGTATTTGTCCGGTTTAGCACCCGTGACCTCAAGCACGAGAGGGCGAGGTTTTCGCTAATAAACTTGAGGATTACGATTTCTTCAGGAAGTACTGGATTTGCGTAGGCTGACGCGAAGTTCCGTTAAAACCCTATCTATACCCAGCTTATCGTAAACATCACATCTGCAAAATACCAAATTGACAACAAACCTTTTAAATTTTACATCTCCCAATTTAATTAAATACCGGAACAAAATGGTGCGCCACAAAAATAGTCAGACGAACCGCATCAAACAGGCATATAAACAAAATGCGATATGTATGGTGCATTCTCTTTCAATCGATGCGGTTCGTCCGTCAGGTTGGTTGAAATTAATTTAGAATTATAAGAGCGCAGTTGTAACCCCGGCAAGTATACATCAGCACATCTGAACGGTTGCCATGGACACGCCCGGGCGAAGGGCGCAGCGCGGGATGGAGTGCAACGCAGAAGGTTTGTTGCATTACAAGTATTATAACGAACATAAACTTTACTTACACTATTATTTACAAATCTATTATATTATTTACCTATCTAGAACTATACAGGGAGTGCAAGGTGTTGACGGTGTGAAAGCTGTTTATTCTCCGCACGATGCTCCGGCAACACTCACTACTTCCCATAAATAAGGAAGGTTTAAAAAAAAACAAGTGGTGCGCTTGTTTGTCCCTCTGTGCAATGTAGATCTTCTTTCGCGCAGCGACAATACAACGCATTGAGTTCCAGGCTTTACAATGAAATTAACAAAAGGATCTCACTATACAAACTAAATAAGCATAATTTTAAAGAGAAATTAACTAATTGGTTGAAGTCGTTAAGTTATGATGAATCTGAAAAACTTATTGTAATAGTAAAATAAAACTTAGTCTTTAAATTTTAGATAATAATCATTTAGCACGAAACATATACATTACATTATTTTTTAAAGTTGCTAATTGAGAAAAATGTTATGTGTAATATTTTAGCACTAAATAAGACGGTGATATGTATACGACATCTAAAACGGCCGACCGCCGACTACCCAAGATACGAGCATGTCTCAGTTTGGGAGTCGTTGTCTTAAATTAAAATGACTCTGTACATTTACCTCACGAACATAGATGAAAATGTTGTTTCTTGTAACGCTTTTGTACTTTTTGAAGAATACTTTTTTTTTTTTATGTCTTTTTTTATTAACTCTATCACTACTATTCTCAAGTGCTCCTACCATCTGTATGCTGATGACCAGCAGCTCTACGCGCAATCTGACATTCTCAATCTGGATAACTGCATCTCACTGTTGAATGCTGATCTTCAAGCAATCGCTGAGTGGTCTAGCAGTTTTCACTATCCTTATTGGTAGTTCGTATTTTCTACGAACCTTGGACACTAGCCTTCTAATGCCGCTTATTTTCGGCAATACCGTTATCCCTCTCTCGCCCCATGTTAAAGACTTAGGCCTATACATTGATAAAAAGTTAAGCTGGAATAAGCAGGTCGCTCAGATTAGCCAGAGAGTCACTTTCTCACTGCGGTCTCTCTATAGATTCAAACATTTTATTCCGTCCAGCACTAAAACCATCTTGGTTCAAGCTCTTGTATTGCCTATAATCGACTATGCTGATGTTTGCTGACAAAATGGATCGACTTCTTAACAACTGTATTCGCTTTATTTTTGGCCTTCGTAAATATGATCACATTTCTTCCTTCCGTTCTCAGCATAAATGGCTGCCTATCCGTCAGAGGAGATCCCTAAGATCCCTCTGCATGCTCTTCAACATCATGAACGATACTTTTACTCCTGATTATTTAAAACAATATTTTAAAGTGTCGGGCGGTTCTCACGATCTTAACCTTCGACCTTCCAAAAACTTACTTCTCCAAATTCCTTCTCACCGCACTGGGTTTATATCTAATTCTTACGCTGTCTCTACTATAAAACTCTGGAACGCCCTTGACATAAAAAAAGCTGAGAGTACATTTTCATATAAGCGTAGAATCCGGAATTATTACTTTTCCTCTCTTACATAGGTCGGTCTTCGTCTTAGTTATTATGTTTAAATTTCTGTTTCATTTAGAATATGATATTTATTGTAATATTTATTAGTCTATTGTTTTAGAAATTATTTATGTATTTTATTAGTTAGATAGTTTATTAATATCCGACTTTAATTATTTTTGATTTTTTATTTTTATTTTGTACTCCTACCACCTGTTGTGTCCTTTTTAACCCAAAGGTTGACTGGTAGATAATGCCTTGCTGCATTAAGTCCGCCTATGTATCACCATTGTACATGAAGTTTAAATAAATAAATAAATATAGTAACAAACCTCCTGCCCCTCCTGCTCCTCCTCCTGTTCCTTGTGCAGCAGCAGCAGAAGAAATATTGGTCGTCCAGCGGCGAGATGGGCAGACGATACTGTTGCCATGATACCTGGAAGAGGTTAGCGCAGGAGCGTGGGCAATGGCACAAGAAAAGAGAGGCCTTGTTCAGCAGTGGGCGAAGTCAGGCTGCGTATGATGATGATTTATGGTCAAATCTTGCAACTGAATTTTAAAACAGTTATCCCCTACCCGAAACAAAGTTAGACAAACTAAACTTTGGGAAGACGACATGAAATAGGTAGTGGGTCGAGAATGGACAAGCACTGCTTAAGAGAGGCCCAAGTGGATGGCTTTAGGCCGCAGCTACTTTTTTTTCTTTTTTGATGTAATTTTACCGCGGCCGCTGGTACAAACAACGGAAGGAACACGGGTGGTAAGTTAGTAAATGTCTGACACGCCCTCCCCGCTTCATCCAGAGCGGGAGAAGTCATCGGATGATTTCCAATTGACCAACAAAAAATAATAAGGATGGCTTATATAATTAAGAAATTGTTACAAAATCCTCTTAAAAGGTACAGCAATAAGGGCTTATTTTATTTTATTGTTTTATTTAATCAGTTGTTATAACTATTCCGATATTTTTTATAAATAAAGCCCAATAAGTTTAGTCAGGGGGTGACAACTGAGATGACGTCTAAGCGCCTTACCTGCTGGCAAATACGTTCGCAATGGGATGCAATTCGATCGATTTTCACATGAAATTTTCATTAAAAAAAAACATGCGCGATGTCTTCTATCGACGCAATTTGATTGCGTCGCGCCGTCAAGAAACGCGCTAATTGAGAAGTAAGGATAAATAGTAATAAATAATAAAATGTTTATTGTGTTTCGAAATTTTACAGTTAGATACTTATCGATTTGAGACAGCCCCAGTAAGTAATTAAGAATACTTGTGTTGGGCCTAAAGAAAAAAAAATTGCGCCGACCCCAAATAAATTGGATAAGAGCAAAACAATGCGGCGAAGGGAGTGAGGTGT
This sequence comes from Orthosia cruda, assembly GCA_964057195.1. Taxonomy (NCBI): domain Eukaryota; kingdom Metazoa; phylum Arthropoda; class Insecta; order Lepidoptera; family Noctuidae; genus Orthosia; species Orthosia cruda. The sequence goes on from OZ059840.1 coordinate 9,252,993, forward strand.
TTGACTCCCCCCGTGACGTCTCAGAGGGGCGCGCGTGGAACACTACGCGCCGCCACCCCGGGTCCATGTTTGGCGGGCGACGAACGTCCCCGAGTCCGTCGTCCTGGACTAATTTAGGGCACAGGCCGATGTCCACCTTCCGCCGACGCCCAGCGCGTCTGCTGCAGATCGGGTGAGCAGATGAAATCTCCATCTCCCTTTCCGCAGTCGTAGCAACGACGCAACGATTCGACGTTGCTAAACAGTCGTCTAGTAGATGGATACCACCCCGTCCCAGGATTTCTCGCTGCCGACTATAAACTCGATTACAATCGGCAGTGACAAGTCGACAAGTCACTGCCGACATGTATGCTCTGCACAGAGGACTGTCCGTTATGCCTATTGTGTGGAAGTGTTTGTTGAGTGAGCAGTGTCCCGTGATGGTCCCCGTCACCAGGCGCAGGCCATTCCTGTCCAGGCGTCAACGACGCCTGGTAAGCCTGCTGTCCAAGGATGGCAGGGCTTCTTTGTATTGTCTACAGCCCGGTGTCGAGGTCCACCAGTTCTCCGCCTGTGTCCAGGTGAATTCCTGTAGCCATCTGCGTACTTGGTTGAAGGGGTTGGGTACAACAGGTTCGGGTCCATAGACCGCCGAGCTGAATCCGCGTCTCGCAAGCTCATCAGCCGCGTCGTTGCCCAATGATCCGCTGTGTCCCTTTATCTATTGTATTGTCACCATGTTACGGCTAGATAGCCTGCAAACCTGTTCCGCTATTCCGCCACCAGGACCTCGCGGTGCTGAAACCGACGCACCTCCATATGTCATCGCATCAGGCCTTCACACACAACAGTATCACCAGCTTTTGTTAATTTCGGAAGAGAACTACAGTCACCTGTAGACCTAATCACCGGAGTCCTACCTGAGTCTCCACGCAGTGTAACAGATTATGCGGATGAAGTACGGAACAAAATGAATGACGTATATGAGATCAGACTTGTCAACAGATGTCTGAGAGGATGTAGACCAGCTGCGATCGGAAGGCGAACAATAAGGCCTTTGATGAAGAATCCTTGGAATGGTTACATAATCCAGTAAGCAGCAAAGAAAAATCGCGTAAATTGCAAGCAGAATGGGATGGGCCCTATCGTGTAGTTACCAAGATTAATAACGTCACCTACCGAATTCAAAAGGGACTCCGGGGGGCGCCAAAGGTTGTTCATGTGAATTGGTTGGCCCATTGTCATGGGTCTAACAATGCTCGGGATGAGCATATCTAACAGGGAGGCAATGTTACAAGATAAGGCAACGCCATCTATTGACAAGAGAAAACTACTAGTACTACTAGTACCGCCATTTCTTATCGAATGGCGGAAGTAATCTTCTCGAATGTTTGTGTCGCCGAAGTCTTACTCTGCCGATCGTTCTTGAAAGTTCTAGTTACGTCGAGAACAATCAGCCTCTTATTCTGGATCGTTCTTGACTTATCTAGAACAGTATGTAACGTTCCAGATACATCTTCCGTGCTGTATAAAGGGCAGTTGGGTTCGACGTGGGTCAGTTTGGATTTTCTTAACAATAATAAGCAATATTAGACGTAGCTTAAAAACTTAAAAAAAATATATATTTACTTAATACTTAGGTATTTAAAGTTTCATGCTTAATACTATGTTATACAAACAACCTTTGAAATCGATGACATTAATATAGAAAGAATAACATTTATTTGTGACCCGCATAGGAGACACGAGATAAGCAGAAACACAAAAAAAAACAATAATCAAATAATAAAAACCTCATGCGAGATCAAAAAGGCTCCTATCTCATGTGCACTGTAGATGCCACGGACACATTTATAACGTAGTTTTAATTCCTCTATTGACACATTCTTGGAAAAGCATTTAATATGGTGCATGTATAACCGTTTGGTCGGAAGTTTCACAGCCATTTTACTTGAAAGATACTATAATAGGGAGGTGTAAACAGTTCACCGCTAAACAATGGTGTAGTGGTTTAAGGGAAAAGAATATTAGGATTGGCACACCCCATACAATATGTGATCATTGAATTCCATGATTCAAATATTCTGATGCTTGTTAATACTTTTAAACATTTTTATTTAAGCCATATTTGTTAAAATAGACCCTTCAAAAAGTTTTAACCCGCATTTTTTACTTTGTTTTAGATTCTGAACTGTAAATTGAGTTATTTGTGTCAAATTCTGCTAGTGGAAAATGTTAGGTTTTCAAGCTAAAGTAGAGTTTAACAAATGTTTACCTACTGATTTCTGGGGGGTGACCATTAGCACTTAGATCAAGGTTATTTTGAAAGTGCGTAAGGGACAGATGTGTCTGAGTCGAACCATAATAAATTTGACACGTCATGATACGGGGGCAGAACTAAGAACTAGATTTATAGCATTTGTCAAATTCTATTTTAACCTTAACACCTGTCAAATGTTCCATTAAGTAATGTTTTTATCTCCAAATATACTGAAACAGGTTCTTAATCCAGTAATTAGTGAATAGTTTTATTTTGCGAAATGCTGTGAAACACATATCGATATCGTGCACTTGTAGTTTTTTTAAATACTCATTCCGACTACGGAACCGTTATTGTGCGTGGTCTGACATGCACTTGTCTGGCTTTTGTAAGTACGGCTTGTTTCGCCAGGTGGTTTTTGTTCCATGTTTCAATAGTGAGATATAATTAATACATCGCTTAGGGGGTGTCCGTCGGTTCGTCTGTTTTTAACAAGGGTATTGCTATCGAACGCGGGGCGCCGTGTCTAAGGCGCACCACAGACAGAGCAACTTTCACCTCCAAGTTTTAGCAACTGGCAATCCGCAAACACTTTTTTAGTAAATCTGCGCAGACACAGAAACTTAGCTGCGAGTTTCGGTGATCAGCAACAATTTTGGTTCCAGATTGCTGCAACTAGAAACTGACGAAATTGTAATACTTATGTCAAGTTACTGGTTTCTACAACCGGCATCCGCACCACCCTGCACGAGATTTACTCAACGTCAATAACGGTACTCGTAAACTCTTTTTGTTTCTGCAACTGTTAACGCATATGTGAGTAACGTATACCCACTACACCACCATCACCACCAGCCTCTTAATGTTCCCACTGCTGGGACACAGGCCTATGTGAGAGGGCATGGGCCGTTATCCACCACGCGGGCCCGATGCGGGTTGGTGGAGGTCACATGTCTTCGTATTTTTGGTTCTAGAACATGCCGGTTTCCTCACGATGTTTTCCCTCACCGTTTTAAGAGCAGTGGTGATGAAATAATTTACACAAAGAAAAGCGCCTGCCTGGGTTCGGACCCACAACCTATGACACGTAAGTCGCGGCCGTTACCACTGGGCCACCACTGCTCTGGGAGTAACGTATATGAGTTATGAATAAAAGTGTGGATGGATGGAGAGGGAGGGGCCGGCCAAAGAAAAGATGGATTGACTTTGTGAGGAGAGATATGAAAGAAAAGGGAGTTAATGATGGCGAGATGGAGGACAGGACGGTTTGGAAGAAGAAAACGTGTTACACCGACCCCATGTAACAAGGGACAAGGGCAGGAAGATGATGAACTGTTAACGAAAATTTAAAAAAAATTGGTAGTAGAGTCAACTTCTTATTTTCGTGTCGCGGTATAACTTAACATAATCATACCCAGTTAACGCAACGCAAATTTTATTACAGCGTTCAAAGCGTTTTTCTGGTCATCTCGGGTGCATCAAATTTGAGCTCCAGGAAATTGGACATCCTCTGAATTGAAGCACTCGCACTCGTTCGAGTGGTCAAAAATCCCCCACTTCGCTAAATTATATTTGCAGCGGCTTACTTGGGCAGTAGTACCACAGATTACTAAATAGGTTATAACGTAAGTAATATGAACTAAAGTTGCTCCATATGCGAAGCGCCTAATACGTCAACAGTGCCGTAGTGTGGGTAGTTTTATAAAAGCGTCAGTATTTGTATAGCGGGCGTCATTGACATGACATCATCAAAGTGATCAAAGGCAAGGTTATTAAAATGTTCCCTCTTTGTTGCAACAGTTCGATATTGCATGTAGGGGACGTAGGTACAGACTTTTTTGCTATTATGTATGTTTTAATTAAAACTGTTACATGGTTTGGGAGTCGCTTGTTATCCTTTGTTTATGCATGAACTTAATAAACTGCTTCAACTTAAAAGATAATCTATTTTTCGGTGCCGTAAAATGAACAGTACAATATTACGAGTTCAAGTAATCCTGCAGTCGTTGAGAGGATGACAATTAGTCAACCGCAGGCCAAAACATATCTTTTTTTTTCAGGTTGTTGTTAGCTTTTCCTGCCAGATTACATTCTTCTCTAATAATATTATAAGTTATATATAAGTTTAGATGGATGGTTGGACGGATGTTTGTTACTCAATCACGCTAGAACGGCTGAATGGATCTAGATTAAATTTGGCACAAAGATAGATAATAGTCTGGAATAGAACATAGGCTACTTTTTATCTCGGTAGTATGTTCCCGTGGGATAATTTCCGATACCGACGCAGGAGAATCCGCTGGCAAAAGTGGTGTGAGTAAAGTGGCGTCATCTAAGTAACCACTGTGCGTTGATGGGCAGAGGTCGGGTCAGAAAGGGTGCATCTTTTTCAATCGACGAGGCACGTCATCCGCGCGACATATTAAGACAGAACTTATTTATTAGGTTTTTAACTATTGATCAAATGATATATTTATTTATTATATACTTTATTGTACACAAAAACATGTGTACAATGGGCGGTCTATGGGCGGTATGGTCGGTATTTATTATAGTTGTAATATGTTTCAATCAATCAATGATAGATATAGTTTGTATTTATGATATTAGAATGTTGTAAAAATACTATCACAGACACAATTTGTCAAACAGTCCGAATTCGCAATCTTCGCGACAGATTGAGATGAAAAAATGCAGGAGTTCCTAATTGTTTAAAGAGGAGTTTTTATTTGGTTTTCTATGTTGTGGTATTTATTTAATAGAAAATAACATTGTTTTATAACAAGCACACATACACTTAATGTGTTCGTTTAAATCTAAAATTTTAGTTAAAACAGATAGCAATTTTAATATCCACCGAGCGACCATGATGGGTAATATTACAAGATACTTATGAATATAAAATTAATGACAATGTCTTTTAATTTGACAATTCAAAAACACTCGTTACCTGATTGGTGTTATCCAGGAGACGTTTTTAGGGTTCCGTACCCAAAGGGTAAAAACGGGGCCCTATTACTAAGACTCCGCGGTCCGTCTGTCTGCTGTCTATCTGTCTATCTATTTGGCTGTCTGTCTGTCACCAGGCTTTATCTCATTAACTGTGATAGCTAGACAGTTGAAAGTTTCACAGATGATGTATTTCTGTTGCCGCTATAACAACAAATACTAAAAACAATAAAATAAACGAACACACGTGATTTTTTTGCCGTTTTTGCGATAATGATACGAAACACTTCGTGCGCGAGTCCGACTCGCACTAAGCCGGTATTTTTTTAAACGTTTTTAATGAAGCAATGGATTAGTAATTTCCTTTAAATTGCTTTATAGATCAGTTTATAAAGATCAAAGCATAAATGAAAATAAGGTTTCTTTGAAAACACTACACCAGAAAATAATCAAGGTAAAATGGATATGACAATATTATTAATCGCCAGTGCTGTATGGTACGCTTTGAAATGTTTCAGATCACTCCAAAAGTACTGGTAAAAAATTCAAATAAGAGCTCATTTCTCAACAGTAAGTTAAAAATGTTTTTCAGAATAAAAATGGCTATTTAACCATTTTTCTACAGAAAATAATAATATACCATATCACTATATTTATTATTCAGATAAAAGTTATCTGACTATACTAAAATCAATCCTAAATCACAGAGTCATGTTTTCAAATATTGGCTCAATAATAATTATAGCGGTTTGGATCCGTGCTCGTAGCAACCGGGTGCTACGCGCTACGACGCGCTACGGCGTAGCGATGTAAGTTGATTATAAGTGACGGTTCGTAGCGGTTCACCGTAGCATGAACTTTATTAGATCTTTCGAAGCCGATGATATTTTCGGATGAAACTATTGCGTTTCTATTTTGGAACATATCGATTTTGGATCGGGAATTATCTGGAATTTGAACTTGGAACTGTTTCAGTGAATTTTCTGGGGTTATTCCAGTACTAATCACCTTATTATGTATCATTCAGGTTATGCCGATCGTTGGCATGCGCATCACTGGATCACAGTAGAGCTAATTTGGCTAGTTTTCGTATTAAAATGTTAGTTATAGAACGAGTAAGAAAATAAAACTGAAAAATTGGAAAACCGTTGCGTAAATTATTTGAAAAAAAAATAGGAAAATACCAAAGGAATATCCAACGGCAAAACCTCTGTCGCGTCAGCTAGTCACTTTTAAAACGTAAAAATATATATTTTTGCTGAAATCTGAAACTCTGTGGAAAGGGGACGTCTATGGAAAGCGAGGCGTATGATAGTTTAAAAAGGACGCATTGCAGCAAGGCGTCGCTAACATAGTTGTGATCGACGAAGGACGCAGTAACTACGTATTTTTTTTCCGTCCTGTATATTTTATGTTTTTGAGTATCCCGCTGACAACGGAGAAGGAAAACACCGCGTAAGGAAACCTGGACTTATATAAATATTTAATATAAGTTTAAAATCACCGCATTAAGCAGGCGTGGTGATTAATATGTTCGTGCCTTCTCTGTATGAGAAGAGACCTTTGTCCTGCAGTGGGACACTAACAGGCTGGTATTATTATTATTTTTTCACACCACCTGCTCGAAAATGTCAAATTATATGTCAAGCAACCTTAATCTAAAGTGAGTCATTAGTGGCCGGGGGCACAGCCGGTCAATAATGTTGTACTGGATTTCATTATGACCCGCTGGTCAATAATGTGATTTGAATTTGGAATCTTACATGCTCAGCTAAATTGGCAGTATAATACTAACAAACACCCTTTGGTGCCAGAAAGGGGAAAGCTATTCTCGATACCCTTACTACACGTGGATGATATTCTCGATTTCCTACAAAATCATAACGACTGCTTCTTCATATCGTTGCCATGTTTTCGAAGACATAATATTGTAAGAATAATTAGATAACTACGAACCATTTTTTAAAAGGAATGGAATAACATTAAAACTGGCATTAATAATAACAAATACCGTACCGCGCCGTAATACCGTAATAGTAATTGGCTGTAACATTAGTTAATTTATTTTAAGTAAACTGCACAAAGATTGCTGTGGATTTTGTGATTAAATAAATAAATAATAAAACCTTTCTGTAATACAGTCGATTTATCACATTTTATCAAAAATACTCTATTTTCACGAGCGTCTCCAATGACGTTCTAAATTCAAAATGCATACAGCCAATCATCCAAAACCATTCTACCAGCCCTGTATAAAGCTTAGTTTACACAAACGCCACTTCCATGAGAGTGATATCAATAGACACACACGACAAAACCGTAGAAGAGACTTTTTTTTTTGAAAATCGTATTGATCGTGTCTTGGCTACTTATTGGTAGACGCAATAAAGGCGCGAACTTTTGGCATTTAAACTTTAAATTTATCAACAAAGTATTATAAAATGTCGAGTGATGAAAGTGATTGTACTCCTGAATTCATTACAACCGAAGCTAATAATATTTCCAATGATTTACTGCCGGAAAAGTCAAAGGAAACTTATATAAAAGCCTACGACAATTTCCAAAAATGGAAAAGTACGAAAGGCGTCAAGTCCATTTCGGAACCAGTTCTATTAGTGTATTTTCAGCATTTATCTTGTACTCAGAAGTCAAGTAGCCTATGGTGTACTTATTCAATGCTTAGGTCAACAATAAGCATGAAACACAATATAGACATCAAGACATACGCTAAGCTATTAGCATTTCTAAAGAGGAAATCGGAAAGTCACCAATCAAAGAAATCGAAAGTTTTCACACCTTTGAATGTTGAAACTTTTTTAAATGAAGCTCCTGATCATAGTTATCTTGCCGTAAAAGTAAGTACATCATTTTATTTTTAACTAAATAAAATACAGCATGGTAGCAAATAGCAACAAGAACGCTTATGTATACTTACTGAATTTACGTATGTTGTTAGTAAAATTTATTTTTATTTTTGTTACAGGTGGCTTTAATTATTGGAGTGAATGGGGCTTGTCGTTGTCAAGAAATGGTAAAAATGAAGGTCCAAGATATAGAAAAACACTCGAGAAGAGTTGTTATTGATTAAGTTGCCAGACACTAAAACCAAAAGGGAAAGGTCATTTGTCATCCGCGGAGCATATGTAAAGGTTGTGGAAAAGTATCAAGCTCTGCGGCCTCCTAACATAAACACTAACCGATTTTTTGTAGCGTTCAGTAGTGGAAAATGCACCCGTCAAGTGATTGGGAAGAACAAAATAAGTGCCATGCCGAAGGAAATTGCCAAATACTTAGGATTACCAAATATCGAGCTCTATACGGGTCATTGTTTTCGTCGAACGTCGGCTACACTGTTGGCGGATGCGGGAGCAGATATAACCCAAATAAAACGCCATGGTGGCTGGAAATCGGATACAGTAGCGGAGGGCTACATTGAAAATTCTGTACAAAACAAAAGTAAAATAAGCTGTCAAATTGGTAACAGCATCACTTTAAAAACGTCATCTGATTCTTTTTCACCACAACCTTCAACATCACACCATCACATTCCATCTTTCCCTGAGCCTCATGCACCACCTTCACCAACTTTCACCACCCAAAATGCTCCTCTGCAAATACATGATTCTGAAGCATTGACGAGCAATACTCAAATAAATTCCACATCAACATCTATAAACGTACCAAATAAAAACTTAACTTTATCTTTGCACAACTGGACTAATGTCTCAAATGTTACCATTAACTTCAATTAATATGTAAGTGCATATAACTAACTAGTTCTAAATATGGTATTCTTACTGTTTGTTAATTTAATAAATACTTTGTTTTTCGTACTATGGCTATTATTTTCTCACAGTAGGTGTAAAAAGTAGAGTATCCTCCTCTGGGCTAAAGGTGTCTTTGCCTTGGGCTAGCTTGAATCCCTCGCTGCATTCAGGATTCTTGTATTAACTCCCTCGCTTTGCTCGTGAGTTAAATCCCGAATCCTTCATTGCGCTCGAGATTCAATATGACGCCCGTGACATAAGACACAACTTTAGCCCCTCGGTGCATAATCTACTATTATGTTGTTTTTTTTTAAATATGTTTGTTGGTAAAGAAAGTAACTAAATATTTTTTTAATTACCATCTTTTCATCTGAAAGATGACCACTGCTGGGCACAGACAGATACATGAGTACAATAATTATGCACTGAAAGAATTTCTGAAACAAAGGTTTATTGATACCTATAGTCTTCTCCCTAGCGGCGCCACACCGACCAGTTACATGCTTATCGCATCCAGCAGATTCCCGCGGCTTTCAGCTGCACTCTAATTGCGTAATACACTTAATCACAATTTATATCACAACGGAAAAAAAGATCATGCATCATATCTTTCAAAATCCTTCTACTCCGCAGCACCAAACACGCAAAATACTGTTGTATTGACCAAATGAAACAGTTTGTGATGCATTGCATGTGGTTACGCCAGTTTTGTAAAAATCATTACTTGCTTTTATTTTTAAATTATAATAACTACTCTTAGTTGTGTATGTCAAAATTACTCTGGTTTGGATGCTTGTGTGTTACGCGGGTTAATCCAGAATCAGTATTAGGACCTATAATACTTTTCATTCCAGTATAACGTTCGCTTGGGATAAGAAATCACTTTTCATGCGGGTGACAACGCGGGCAGAAGCTAGGTATCTAAACTTTTTAATTAATTTTATAAATAGAGAGCACGAATTTTGTGAGTTTGTTCTTACATGCAGGGTAATCTCTAGAACCATTACATTTATTGGAAAATGTCGGTGACCTATTGTTTTTAGTTTTTCGACACCGACTTCGGAAAAGAAAGTTAATTCGGTTATATTTTTATAATGTAATTAATCAGTTTCATTTTTTTGTTAAAATACTGTATTTTTGTCGTTTTATTTTTGGTACCTCAATCCATGAAAATCACTTATAGCCAAAGTACATCTCATGACAATTCCAATAAACTCAAACACATACATATCGTGATTACACAAACAGGATACATTCTTTTATTTTGGAGTTCCAGTGCCTTCCTTCCGGCTTCATCATCAGATCAGTTCGATGTTATCATTTTCATCAGTACCATCTATTTATAAGTATTTGCTTCATCATAGTCGATTAACTATTCGAGATATTTTATACCCGTGACATACTTATTTTTAAGGAGTTCCAGTGGCTATCTACTTCACCAAATGATACTTTCTGAGTGCAAATGATTGCATTGTTGATGAAAATACCAAAATCGCTATATGTATGCCTATAATATTTGAGGAGTTCCCTCGATTTCCATGGGTTCACATCATCAGATTTTGACTTGGTGACAATGGGCAGCCACCACCTCGGCAGTATACCCTTTCAAACAAAAAAATAAGTTTTGAAAACGGTCCACAATTGGGTTATTGAATTTAAAAAAAATACGATTTTTAAAATTTATTTTGAAACTTTACATATCATAAATTATATTGTCGTAGCAAAAATCTCTTAAATATTTTTTTTCAATTTATTATAAGCAATTGAAAATCGATAAAATTTTGAAAAGAACCACCTGTCTACGAACGGGCCATGATTGGTCGCCATGTTGGTTACGTCATAACGTTCAAGGAATTTTGTACTACAGTGTCAACTACACGTGAATTGACTAAAATATCAGAAAATTTGTGCAAAAATATTATTTATAACAGCAAATTTTATTTAGTCATGTGTGATAAAGGATTCTTAAAGGCTGATTTCGATAATATACCCACCTGATGGACGATTTGGCAGTTTTGAGCATAAATAAAGTAGTAGTAATGAATATTACGTGTTAGTGGACCGGTGTTTGTTACTGTTCTTTACCAGGTACATTTAGAAACAGAATTGTCATAACGTAATCGTTTTCACATATGGGTAGTTGATATTGGTGTAAAATAAAAAGTAAACAAACACGATTGGCGCGAAACTTCGACTTTGGATATCAAAAAACTTCATTCTGTGCAGCCTTTATTTATATTTATTTGTTGCAAAAAATCCTTGTTCGGTAATTACCATTATTTACATATCTCTTAATAATATTAAACACTATTATCTAAATAATATATTTACAAACACTAAAAACTTTGTAGAACAAAAACGTGAAAATAGATAGATAGATTTTGGTAGATTTTTTTACACTAAATTCTCTTCAGTAAATATCTCTTAAATGAGTTGACCGATTTTCACAATTCAAACAGAAATATTAGTTTTACGCCTATATCTATCATTTAAGAATAAAATAATGAATATATCTCCATAAACAAAAAATCATGTTTTCAAGTTACGTAATTATGCAACAATGTCAACTTTGCACGAAAGTTCCCATAAAAATGTACTAATCTCAGTCTGTTATGATCAAAGTAAGATATTAATATGAATCTAATACTAAATTAGAACACGGTAACATAATAATTAACACATTCTTTTTGGAATCTAGTAAGACATAGAACATTTCTCAAAACTTTAGTAGGTATAGATTGCTAGGTACTTGGCTATTGCGCGATTCACATATAATGGGGATTTTTTTATAGTAGGTATTTGTACATAATGGTATGAAGCAAGCACGATAACATTTAAGGATCAATATTTTTGATCAATATATTTGATTTTTATCAATATATTGACGATAATAACAAGATTTAATCGTGTAGAAGTCAAAACACTGTATCAGCTATGTGCTACAATGAGTAAAAATGAACGTTGTGACGTCACACGGGCTCGGGTTTGTTCGGGAACTGTCGAGGTGTTTCCGGTACTGGATTCAAGAAAACCTTTTCAATTTGATATTACTTTGTAATTACAGAGAATAAAAAAAAACTAAAAATAGTTTTGTATGTAAACTTATGTACTTATTATTAACTTTCCATTTTTAACAAAAAAAAAAAATTGGTTCAACAAACCAATTGACGGAGAAACAGGTGGATATAAAAAAACACAATTAATAAGGTATATTCATTCATCATATTCATTCATTGTATATTCATTCATTCATCAAAAAAAAAGCTGACTTGTTTTTTTTCTTTTTTTTTAGTTGATCTTTGCATAAACCGTTCTTTGATTGATACCTAATTCCTGGAAAAAGATTGGCTGTTCATTGAAAATGAACCTGGTATTCTACGTCGAATCCTTTTCAATATCCAGGCTTCAAATAACTCAGAATTTCAATACATTTCTGTTTTAAAATACGCAGTATTTTATACACAATTAATTCTCTGCGCTCAATCAAGCATAACAGTCAGCGCGTTTCAAAATGTTCATAATTGAAACGTGCAATATTTTACATGAAACAATTTATAAATGAATATCGGGCAACGTGATCTACACACACAAACAGAAAAAATCGTAGGCAGGCCACATACATGTGCGGATGTTACAAAATTCCTTTGAGCGAATCATAACGAGAAAATTCGAAATAAACTTGCGAATTGCAAATAAAGCTAGTTACACACACCGTGTTTGCTATTTCGACCGTGCATCATATTTGACCAATGCCGTAACTGCCGTGCTTTATGAAAATCGGACCATGTCAATTTCCTTTGAGGTGTATGTCAATATTTTGGTATTTACCTACTGAAATTCTCTCTCAAAGGGTATGTTTTTACTGAAACCATTATTTGCATTTGCAAACTGTATTTGTATTTAAATGCTTCTAATGACACTGCAAAAAAATAAAAATTGCATACGTATTTTGAATGATAATTTTCTATTAAAATTCAGTGATAAATCCTTATAAAATTGGTAACAATTCTTCACAGAACTGACCCCCGACAAATATGCTCGTACCGCGCACGTAATAACTTAGGGTGAGGGGTTAATATCCCCTCGCTGGGGGCTATTTGTACAATACACTCAAGTTCAATCAACAACTCTTCATATTGTAAAATGAATTTTGACCTTGACAGGGTATTTTCGGGAATGCAAAGGGGTGACGTCAACATCTTGTTTTTTTTTTATTTTAACAATACATTTTCACTGTCTCGTTGCATACAAACGCTGAGCGTCATGGCCTTGCTTCGATTTTGGAGTCAGTAAAAGGTTGTTGAGTTATTCCATCTGGAAATTCTCAGTAACAGTCCGGAGGTGGATATGTAGAGACAGGGCTGTTGATGGTAGTTCTCTTTGGAGAAAGCAGGCGTGATGTTATGGTTATGTTTAAATTGAAAACTTTGCCTTTGTCTCGCGTCTTTTGCCACCTGAAAAACTTTTCACGGTTATGACTACTTTACTAGCCATTGTTTTGCAGTTATTGGGGTAAGAAAAGGTTTTTGTAATTTACAATAAAAAACTAGATATTTTATTTGAAGATGCTCTGTTTAATAAACCCAGTAGAAACTTACCTTAAAGGCCGCCCACAAGACATAGCTACATCTTTTTTTAATAAAGTTATTTTTGACATGAAATTGAACGAAAAAATGGTATAAAGGACAATTTTCATAGACGAACCATTTGCAAGGCTTCCATCAAATTACCAAGTAAGCTCTCAAAGAAGGGATTGGCAACCTACGCCTTTAATATGAAAAAGTTTCTATGACAAACATGTTGGTTTCATAATTGGTAGTCAATTATCCTGTCTGCTGGCATCGGATTATGCCAATTAGAGTTCCCACATAAATATCGGGCGATCAAGGACTACACGCCTACACCTACGCAAAAATCATTTGATACTTGGCAAATAATTCGTCTGTGGAAGCCCCTTGACTAGCTATTTCATTTGAATTGAAGCTGTAACTTTAGTAAACTAAGGTTGGTTTTCTTTTGACAGTTGGGTTTGGCTATGGCTTTTTGCGAGTAGTGAAAACAATTAGAGGTCTTTTGTAAACATCGGTCAGATGGGGCTACACTGGTTTACAACTGATATCTCTGGCGCACTAATTATCTACGGATGTTATTGGAATCGGATTCACTCGCTGTCTGTTTGTGCGTCAGTCAAAGCATGCGATATCTATTATATTACTACCGGAATGTTAATGTCGAGTTACATTGTATTCATGTTTCGTCTTTTATATTAGTCGTTACCTGTTTGCGTGTTTTTTTAGAGCAAGGGGCGAAGGGCCGATGCAGCGACATATGTAGTTGCACTGGTCTCAGCTTCGCGGGGTCCTGGTGGCGGAATGACGGGATAGGCTGGAATACTGCCGGCCTCGTCATCGAGGCAGTCCTGCCGGCGCTCGAGCGCTGGCTCGAGAAGTGGCATGTCTCCCTGTCGTTTTGGGTGAAGCAGGTGCTTTCGGGGCATGATTGCTTCGGGAAGTACCTGTGTCGCATAAACAGAGAGCTGGATTCCCGGTGTCACCACTACGTAGACTGCCGGGAGAACACGGCGCGGCTTACGCTGGCAGAGTATGCCGCTTGGGGGAAGCACGTCTTACCCTCATATCAGGAGTAGGCAGTGACCTGTCGCTGCCAGCTGTAGTCGAGTTGATGTTCAGCAGCGAGGAGTCCTGGGATGTGGTGGTATCAGAAGAATACCACCGTACCCTGGCTGCAGAAACGGAGACGGAGATGGAGTCCACTCACCCGGCCCGCAGCAGACATACCGGACGTCGGCGGAGGGCCCACGACGCCCTATGCAAGCCCCCCTAAATGGGTCCAGGACCGACGGACGTCCGTCGCCCCCCACACATCAGGACCCGAGGTAGCGGCGCGAAGAGTTACCCGCGCGCCCCTCTCAGACGTCGCGGGGGGTGTTGACATTGATTTTTATTATAGAATCAGTGTGGTAGGTAAGTACCTACGATTACTATTTATTAAACAAAGTCGACGGAACCCCGCTGTCCGCGTCCCTCTCTCACAGAGGACAGGCCTGTGTCCCAGCAGTGGGAACAATAAAAGGCTGATGATGACTATGAAAGCAAACCAGACAGTTACGTCACCCTACCTCTCTGTTTAATCAGATCCATCCGATGGCTTAGTTAAAACAACCTCAGAATGCCAATATGTTCGGGCTGTCAACAGTTCCGGACATCAAAGAGCCGGACGGTTCCCGGATAGCTCCCGGACATTACCTGTGAGCGAGCCGTCAGCCGTAAGCTTGTTTGAATGCTGCCCGGGCCACGAAGGTTGCTGCATCGATTGCATTGTGTACTGTCGACGGTGAAAATATGTATGCATTTAACAATATTCAAATGCGAATTTCTTCGGAGTACCGATCGGTTCGATGGTATAAATTTAAAGGTGTTCAAAATGGATGTAACGTAACATGAAAAGTGTACTAAGGTGTTTTATTATGCAGGAAGAATATCATAATTTCAAGTGTTCAATTGACTTCATTGCGGCATTTTTTCTAAAATCGAAGTTCAATTTAGCTAGATTATTTGAAGACAGCAGTAGGTACTGTTTATTGAAGGCCAACCATATCACAGACACGGTGATATACTAAGCGTTTTTCATAGCATCTATCATTTTCGACTGTGGTTTGACATAAGCATGCTCCATCGTCGACCATAGCTTGCCATGCAAGATATTGGTCAAGCTCAACCCTACTAATATAAGTATTTTTTTTGTTTTTTTTCCACCTATAAGTATTTTCGACTAACAAAAAATTCACTGTTTTTATTTATATTTATTTATATATACTTTATTGTACACCAAGATAAGACAATACAAAAGAAACATTAAAAATTAAAACAAACATACAATAGGCGGCCTTATCGCGCTCTGCGATCTCTTCCAGGCAACCTTGAATGGATAGAGATAGCCTGGACACGACAAGGGGTTACACTTGGTGCCAATTTCAAATCATACAAGTAAAACAAACTACTAAAATAGATACATAAATACATACATACATCTAAATAAACAAACAAGAAAACAATACAGCTTAAACAAGGACATAATCACAGAGAGATGTAATGTTCCTTTATAAGTTTTTTAAAGACAGGCAACGACTGAGCACGTTTTATTGGGTCAGGCAATGCATTTCACAAACGAGCACTCGTCCACGAGTTTTTGTCTGTGATTTAAATAAATAATAACATTTTTTCAACAGTCTAGGTCCCAAAGCATGACCTAGATTACTCGCTAACATATTTGTTTCGTTGATTGTACCTCCACCTACCTGCACACACACTATTACAATATTCGCAGAATCCCCGGGCTGCCGAGCTGCGGACTATTCACAACATCGATATTGCAATTAGTTTTGCGTTGCAATACGTAATCCGCCACGCTTGTGTGAGTAGGTGTCTCAATTAGTTATGCTGTTTAGGCTTTTAGCTGGAATGATGGACCGTGAAACCAATGCTCATTTTGTTTTGCTATTGTGAATTTCGGAATAAAATTCTGTAGTTACGTAAGAGTCTTTGGTCAACTGGACCCACTCGAAATAGACCCGCGGGAGTTTGTCGCTCAGTTCGTAATATTGTTCATTTTGAATGAGATTTTTTGTATTTGGTATGTGTTGGTTGGTTGGTTAAATCAAATACTCTTAGGCCGATTTGCACGTTTAGTCAGGTTTGTAAATAGGTGTAGAGTTTGTAAACTCGGATTCAAATTGTAATCATTTTAACGGTTATAATTCCCGGTATTTAAACTGACGTTTTTCAATGTCTGTGCCCTGAAATGTAATACGACACGAAAAATAAATGAATGAACTTGTGTGGACACGAATTTGTATCGTACGTAAACGTGTGATCGTAGTCGTACGAACTAAGTGCGTACATTGAATGTGTTTTTCTCCGTCAAACAGTTAGTTTTCCGGTGAAAACGCACTCGTGAAGTCCTCTTTGGAGCGCGATGAATAAACTGCATCTTCAAGATAATTCTCTTATAACTCGGAGACTCGACTCGAGTCGAGGGAATCGAAAATTATTTACCTTGCATCCGTCCATGACTAATATCCTCGGTGCCATCATGATAAAAAGACTAAGAAAATATTCGCGCAAATGTACATTCATTTGTTTTTAGGTGGTTTTGCTAAGAATAGATGTATACAAAAGTAAGAACATTATCAGCAGAAAGTGAACAGTATTTTTTTGTTTTCTATGTCGTTCAGGATGATCACTGCGAAAAGGGGTTAATAATTTTTTTACATCCATTTTTAATTTTCAACGCACGAACGTGTTTTAAATCCCAACAAGTTCGGATTGTTTTCTGACGTCGGAACTACACGCACGTATAAGTTATACTAACTCGCACCCATTCCAGTCTGCGCGTTCCGTAGTACTTGAATGGTCCGGATCATTCGTGCGTCTTCATACGTGTTCACACGAGGTAAATTCAGATAAACACGTATCCAAAGTACGCCCGGCCTTAGGCGGCCGCACTGCGATTTTCATTTTTGTGTGCGGTTTTTTGCCGCATGTGCGTGCAGGTTCATACAATTCCTTATGTCGCAGAATAGCCAGAAATAAATCGCAGTAAAAAAACCGGCCAAGTGCGAGTCGGACTCGCGCACGTAGGGTTCCGTAACATTACCGCAAAAAACGGCAAAAAATTACGTTTGTTGTATGGGAGCCCCACTTAAATATTAATTTTATTCTGTTTTTAGTATTTGTTGTTATAGCGGCAATAGAAATACATAATCTGTGAAAATTTCAACTGTCTAGCTTTCACGGTTCATAAGATACAGCCTGGTGACAGACAGACAGACAGACAGACGGACCGCGGAGTCTCAGTAATAGGGTCCCGTTTTTACCCTTTGGGTATGGTACACTAAAAACTGCAGTGCGTGCCGGGTACCTATTTGAACGCCGAAAATTAAAATACCTACGGGTAAAATGCCAACGTTCTAAACATCGAAAACTTTAAAATAACGTAGGTTCATAATGTCTTATGGTTAGATAGGTAACCTACGTCCAATATAGGTATATAAAATCTAATTATCTACAAAAGTGACATCGAAAGACCTAAATATCGAAAGTGCAGAGTATCGAATGTCCCAAATATCGAATTACAGAGTATCGAATGTCCTAAATATCGACATATTGTAGGTATGATTCGTCATTTTGAACTGGGTGAAATAGGTTAGAACTGTGAACAAACGCGGCAGCGGCCGGCGAGCGCTTGAAAACTTCTAAACCGTGTTCCGACATGATATACTTATTCGCTAAACAATACGTTAAATATTTGCAGTGGAGGACAGACTAATGACTATACATAATAGAAATGCGTTGGCAGAGTGTGACAATTTAAAATCTACCTACATTTTTTCCACTCATACCACATATACACACATAATATATCAAAATTTGTCCGATATTTTAACAAGTAGGTATTTTTAACGTAAATTTATTTTGAACATAGGTATAATGACTATCGACATTTTGAATCAGTCGATATTGTAATTAGTCGGCATATTAATCTTAGACATTTTATGCTTAGGTATAACTCAGAATAAATCCGAATGTCAAGTTCAACACTAAGAATATGCGCGGTTGTTGACTACGCCGATAAAAGAATTGACATCTAAATGGGTGCCAAGTTCTGTATCCTGAAATTTATTTACAAGAAAATAAAACATTCTTAAATAAATTTAAAAATACAATTTCTTGCTTTTTCTGCTACAACAATATTTGCTATTATAAAATACAACTTCTTAAAGGTCATATTTGACCCGGTTCATGAAAGGCTGCGTGTAAAAACCAAATATGTTTTACATTAATGAGCTTGGTTTACTTTTCATTCTGTGTAGATAGTTCTTTTTAATGGCCGGGAGAAAAGATGTATTTAATCTTTAATAATAATATAATGTTTGTTGTTTTTCGGTAATAATACCGATTGGAATGGACTGGTTTTGAATATTTTTTTAGACTATGTTTTCCGAAATTGGTCCCATTTTAATTTTGTGAAGAACTTCGAAGATATACAATAGAACTCTTCAATAAATAACTGCATATCTCTCAGGATTGCTGCAATCTCATGTCTATTTATTGTTTATAACATTTCATAATATAACATCACGCCAGTACGCTCAAAAGGGGTACGCAGATGTGTACAGTTCACCTTGATACACTCTCATTTCACCGGTTATGTTCAAGTTTCATGATATTCGGGTAATCTATTCTGGCATTATAGGTAAATTACTAAACAACTTGCCTATTATGTAGGTACAACTAAAAAGTGAATAATAAAAAAACTACAAAGTGAATAATAAAAAAACTACAAAGTAAAAAATAACTTTATTTTTGGAAGTCGGTGTCTATAACGCAAACAATGGTATCTACGAAAGACACCGACTTCCAAAAAGAAACCTATTTTCACTTTGTAGTTTTTAGTTTCAGTATACCATGCCATCCTGCAAATGTAAATGCAAATGGTGTGTACTTCATAGAAATGTAGGTATCGACACCAACATTTTGTCGAGAATAACGTATTAATCAGAGGTAGATTTCAATCGAGACACATCCGAATCAGACATTACTATACGTACATTTTAATAGACCCGACACGGGTCGGAAGAGAAAGCATTCATCAATA
The DNA here is from genome assembly GCA_964057195.1 of Orthosia cruda. Lineage (NCBI taxonomy): Eukaryota > Metazoa > Arthropoda > Insecta > Lepidoptera > Noctuidae > Orthosia > Orthosia cruda. Next base: position 9,272,625 of record OZ059840.1, read on the forward strand.
TTATTGCTCGTGTATACATGTATATACGGCCGCCGTGCTGCACCGTTGGAAGTTGCGCGCATGTCACTAGCATAGTGTACTTTTTGTCATGGGCTAGACACCAGAAAGTAATTGATGTACCTGCGGTCTTTTTAGATGACCTCACAATTGATTTTGGTCATTCAGAATAAAAATGTATATAAGTAGAGTTGGTTTTTATTTTTATCTCCTTCTCAATCGTTCAGTTAGACTTCAGAGCTACCAAAATCGAACAACGTCACTATTATTATTATATATTATTGATGTTTAATTCCAAAGAACTCCATCCCACGCATTATCTTCATCTTTTATATAATATGTTATTTGCGATATATCTCTAGCATTAATTTTTGTAGCTTTTACTATATAAAATAGCTGGCCTTAAAAACCATCCAGAGGTTTATATAAATAAACGCGTGGACCGGTTGTACGTCTAGACCTTCCATTTGATGCAAAAAATCATGTCTTCAAGTTACGTAATTTATTTCGACAATTATTACACTAACCCAGGACTTAGCAACTTAAAAATCATCCAGATCCGTCCAGTTGTTTGAGTGTGAAAAAGTAACAAACATACACACTTACTCTTTCGCCTTTTTATATTAGTGTGGTATAAGGGTGATTATAATTATGCTATGAGTTTGTTTTCCAATGGGCCTCTAGTATCTGCATACCTTAATATATTTTTCATCACACTTGCACGTAAATAGTAGCTAAACATACAGGTTAAATTGGCCGTAATGCCCCATATAAAACCCTTGAGCTTTCTTTTTGTCATGAAACCCAAGGTCGGTAAGTAATATTTTTTTAATTTATAGCACAGCAGACAGGTCATGCAAGTTCAAGCAAGGAGTTTACACGCAATTGAAAAATTGTCTTAAAATGTTATCTAAACAGGAATTTCTTTTCAATCTCGCTACATGTTACTTAAATACTCAACTAATGTTCTTAATAATCGATTTTAATAGTTATTTGTATCAAAAGGACGAAATTATTATTTTTTTTACCCTCCGTCATGGCTGACTACCTACGTAAGTATTTGCTCTTAACGTTTCTGAACGAAACATTTGTATAATCTGTGGTGTGGGCAAAAATTCGCCATCCGCTTAAAAAAAAGTTCCCGTATTATTTCGTAATAATAGCTGTGCTGAAATACACAATTTATGCTATAATTCATAATTATTACTCGCAAATGTGATGAAAAACATTGTATGTTTCACGGGCGGTACAGGAATTACGAACCTCGACTCAGAAAGTTCAATTTTTCATCACACTTGCACGTAAATAGTATATAAACATACAGCTTAAATTGGCCGTAATGCCCCATATAAAACTCTTGAGGTTTTTTGTTTGTCATGAAACCCAAAGGCGGTAAGTAATATTATTTTAATTTATAGCACAGCACACAGGTCATGCAAGTTCAAGCAAGGAGTTTACACGCAATTGAGAAATTGTCTTAAAATGTTATATAAGCAGGAATTTCTTTGCAATTTCGCTACATGTTACTTAAATACTCAACTAATGTTCTTAATAATCGATTTTAATAGTTTTTTGTATCAAAACGCCGATTTATTTTTTATTTTTGCCTCCTTCACGGCTTTATACCTACGTAAGTATTAGCCCTTAACGTTTCTGAAATTAAATTTTATTTATTTACTCGCAAATGTGATGAAAAACATTGTATGTTTCACGGGCGGTACGGGAATTACGAACCTTGACTCAGAAAGCCCACAGTCTTCGACTTCGGGCTTCTACTAGAGCCTTGATCTTAATGCCTTACTTACTACCCTTAATACACAATGTACTATTATTTACTATCACAACGTAATGTTCAAAATATGAATTCAAAAAATATTTTATAAATACGTACTTCATATTCGTGGACAGGTAAAACATTTAGTGCAACATTTTCCTTCGATTTTCAAACAACTGCGTCATAAAATAACTTTATAATTTTTATAGCACACTTTTCTTTTTAATTTATTGGCGCTTATGGGCTCATTGACTTAATGTAGAAATGTAGTGTGATTGTCTATGGAAGCGCGCGCTGCGCAGTCATGGTGCAATGAGAATCTAAATTGCCCACCATACCGCATATTTTTTTCCGTTTCCACTTTTATTTTAATTCAACTGTGTGAGTGAAGACAAAATAGTGTATGCAAGGGCATATAAAACCTAATATTATAAAAACACATATATATAAAAAATACCTAATATTAAAACACTCGCGTATTATTATTATCACATTCGGCTTCACCTAATGTGCCGCCTTTATATAGTACCTATTATACAATTGTTTTGGTTCCAATTTTTATTTGTCTGTGGCAATGCCCGCTTTAGCACATGCGCGGTTAATGCGGTGATGTGCTGGGTTTTGGCGCCATTCATACGTTTTGCTGTACTGAATTTCATGAGTGTTTTAATTCTTGCTTAAAAATGTCTGATATCAGTGAATGTGAAGAAAATATGACTAATAACACTACAGGTTTATTGGTTGAAGGGTTCTGTTTTCCAGCAACACAAACAATATGATAGTTCAACAAAATACTGCAAATTCCACTGAAACCTGTAAACAAAGCTTTCCTAGCATTAATATTCCAATTAGTAATTCTCCGAAACGGAATTTCATTTGCACAGAGGCAGCGCATTTAATAAATACGAAATACGCAAAAGCTCTTCAATAGAGGTTACATTCGATAGAACACAAAGCTGCAGTTCCGGGAAATTTCGGCGGCGCAACAGCCAATGAATATCATACAGCTGTTAATGGACCACCCATTTCTCGGAACTCGTCCGGACGAGCTCTGGAGCTCATTACTTGGAACCGAGGTAGTGTCTACAAAAGAGTTAGGTCATCCAGACTACAAATAGTGAATAGGTTACTTCTAGGCAAGCGTGCTCCACCGTCGACCACATCATCGCTTACTATCAGGTGAGATAGTGGTCAAGCTCGAGCCTATATTACATTAAAAAAAACACTAGGAAAAGTACAAAAAAAAATAAAAGCACTTTATTTACTGTAACCACTGTTAATATAATACTAGCATACATTTGCCTCATTCCATACAAGGTAACCGTGCCGACGTTACTAGCGTTTTTCGTCTGATTAAGAAGATTATTTTTATGAGTACTCCTATCGCGTTCGGTTCCGTTCCACGGCTTTAGATGGTGTTAACAGCGACTTGCAAGTAAAAGGGTTCTCGGTTCGTGAGTATTTTTTCTTTAAATTCTTTCTTTTTTTAAAAAGACTTTGCCCCACACTAGGAATTTCTTCCTGTATCGTGGGTGCGTTTACAAACATATAAACTCACATACACAACACCCAGAGCCGGAACAACTATCTGTAGGTCATTAAAATATTTGTTCCGTGCGGGAATCGAACCCGCGACACGCAGCGCAGCAGTCAATCGCTCAACCACTGCGCCAACCGTGCGCCCATAAATACAGTGGCGATTTGTTTTATATTTTTTTTTTGGAAATTTTTAAATTTTCATTGTATCAATATGTGTTATAATATAAACAAAAAATATCGAGTGGTATACCTCAGAAATTTAAAACAGCGCTATCTATTGGAATCAATTTTAAATGATCTGTTCTAAACGTTCGTTCGTTAATGTCCGTTCGTTTTTCTTCGAAATGTGAATTAAGAGATATTATTCCATAATTGTGTGCTTAGGAGAGTTGATTAAAAAAGAACATACAATTTGTATGATCAATACTAGAAAATGTTAATTTTACACACAATTCAATAACGAATCGATGCATATCGCGCCATTTAGTGACATTTATTTGAACCAAATTTTCTTTGTTAGCGCTGGGACCTTAACATAACACGGTCAAAGGACAATTAAGTTTGTTAAAGTCATGTAATGAAGTCATTCGCTCATCTCACAATACTTCAAATATACAGACAAGATTTTCTTTCAATTGTTCGCGAACGCATCTCGATCAGGTTTAGCATCCAAGAGAACGTTGAGGCAGGGAGTGTAACGAGGGATATTAACAAGGCTCGAGTGAGATTGTTCGACTCCCAGGCACGGCCTATCTATGTCACCTATTACAGCAATACAGTTTGTTGCGGCATGTTGGTTATGTAGATTTTCTAACACATTATCCAAGATCATCGACATAATAAATCTGTAGAAAAGTTGGGTGTTAAAAGATATCTGTTGGTACAGAACTCATTTCCTGCATTTTTTGTCTGTTTATCTGTTTGTCTGTTTAGTTGGGCACGGATCACATAAAGTTTACGAAACCAATGCAGATAAATTGTATACATACAAATTGTGCGTAACTTGTTTGATCGCAATCGGTTCACTCTATCTATAATTTAAAGTGTTTAATATAGTAAAAAAAACAAGTAAAATTTCATAATCCTCCGACACATTTATCCTGCAAAACATCACGATCTAAACAGTAAAACGCGCATAAGTTTTGAACGGCTGAACCGATTTTATTCAATCATAGCTAAGAACACTCTCGATAGAATCACCTTTCAAAAAAAAAACTAATTCAAAATCGGTTCATCCGTTGAGGCGCTATACACAGATACACAGCAACACACCTCAAACTTATAACACCCCTCTTTTTCCGTCGGGGGTTAAATATTACAACACACGCAATCAGATACTCGGAGAGCTGAACTCCATATTCGATAGATGGTGTTGTGCATTTGACGTCATTGCCTTAATGGCGGTGTTAAGATTCTCCGCGGAAGAAAGACCCTAGAAATAAAATTGTAGGTAGGTAGAAGGCAGAATAAGACGAAAATGCTCCAGCGGGGTAAAGGTTTAGCCTAAAACTCGCCCGCCGCGCTTGTTAGGTAGATAGGTAGGGTAGGATTGGCAAAAAAAAGTGTAGGAGTTGACGGGAGCCAAGCCGCGGGCACTCTTCAATTTTACTTCCCCTAGAACTTCTCAAAGAGCAATTCTAAAGGAAACCTTTCGCCATTTTCGATTTCCGACACAGCAGCTCCACAAAGCATGTAATGTTCTTACAGTACGGCAATTATTTATTTTTCACGCAATACTGCAACAGCACATATTACTTTTGACAAGAGAGATCTGGTATGCACAATTCCACAGACCAGACATGCTTTTATTCATCGGTTTTATTTGCTTTTAGGACCTTTTCTGTATAGACTCAACAAGATACTCGATGTTTACAGCTTAACAGATTATTTAGGGACAATCAATTACAGAGACACAGAAAAACTTCTAGAAATTGTTGTTTAATTATGATATACCCTCATATCTACTTGTACATATATACTTAAATTACTTACTTTTATTTTCTTTTTTTTTGTGTTTCGTTCCAACAAATATATTTTTATGTTTGTTAATAGACTAATTTTTTTGACCCAAGTATTGCTTTATGTAAAATGATGGCCTGAAACACAGGTTTGAAAGAATCTATATCAGGCAGGTCCCTACCAAAAATAGAAATTCTTGTATAAAATCTTGCAGTTGTAATAAAATATTTTTGTTATAGATTACATATAAGCTCTATTTATACCATTGTTTTAGAAATAATACTACTTCACCTAATGTACATTATTATGAAAGGAGTTACTTTTTAATAAATTATTCTTATTCTTATGTATGTATACGATTTGTCTTGGGTATAGTCTTAGAATAGTTTGTTTTGCGTCACAGAACGCCTCTGCGTTTGGTGCCTATCCATAAATAATAAAAGAAAACTTCCAACATAGTTTTTAACGCTCTTTTCTGTCAACCGTACACAGACACGTTACACGCGAACATTGGCCAGTAAATTCGGTATTTCAATTTTGTAATATTAGTGTTGGGACAAAGAATTCGATGCACTGCCATATTTGTTGGTTTCCCTTTGACGAGCTTCGATTGACGCAGAGATAGAATATGTTGTTAAATAAATATTGCGAATGCGACCATCCTTTGATGTATTATTGGACGTAGGTACGTCATGTTTGTTTTGTATCTGCAGGTACGTCGTATATACGTAATTGAGTCTGCTATTTGCCAAATTGGAAAAAGGAAGGGTGATACTACCTTGTCTTTTTGGCGCTTTTACAGATGCATTAATCATTTTGTTTATATTTTTTACACATCGAAAAGCGGTGTTTATAAAAACTTTACCGATTTCTACAGCTTTCTACCTAAAAATACTCTGACACTATAAAATTTGACTTAATTACGACGACCACAAAACTCGTCAAAACAGTCAAGTAAGTGTGTCAGGTAAGTTATTTTCCCAGAGGTATTTAAAATAGCAAGAGTAGAGACTGTGTGTGTGATACCTACCGACCCATATCTATTCTGCCAGCACTTTCCAAAGTCTTAGAGCGCCTAATTAAAAACCGTCTGATCAAATTTCTTGAGACAAATAAACTCCTTTCTCCTTCATAATTTGGCTTCAGAACCGGCAGGAGTACCGATGATGCTGTCCACGAGCTTGTTAACTCTATAGTTGTCAATTTGGACGATAAAAATAAATGTTTAGCAGTGTTTCTCGACCTTCCGAAGGCGTTTGCCACAGTCTCCATCCCACTCCTCCTTTTTTTCCTTTCCTTGGTGTAAGAGGGGTTCCTCTTAAATTATTGGAGAATTACCTTACTGGGAGAAAACAAAAAGTCAAAATCAACAATAGATTGAGTGATGAACTGTTAGCAAATTTCGGAGTACCACAAGGTAGTATAATCGGACCAACGCTCTTCCTGGTGTACATCAACGGCCTCTGTCAACTTTCTCTCTCAAAAGGAAAAATAGTCACTTTCGCAGACGATACAGCCCTGTTTTTTAGTGCTGATTGCAGAAAACAAAAAGTCAAAATCAACAATAGTTTCAGCGATGAACTGTTAGCAAATTTCGGAGTACCACAAGGTAGTATAATCGGACCAACGCTCTTCCTGGTGTACATCAACGACCTCTGTCAACTTTCTCACTCAAAAGGAAAAATCGTCACTTTCGCAGACGATACAGCCCTGCTTTTTAGTGGTGATTGCTGTGATGAGGTCTTTGATGTTGCTCAACTGGGCGTGGACATGGTTAGCGATTGGTTGCAACACAACCTATTGACACAAAACGTATCGAAAACCAAATACGTCATCTTCGCACACAGATCAAACCTTAACATTAACATTATAAGCGGGATATTTACCATGTTTACTGTTTGTAGCGAGTTTCCGTTTTTTTTCCGGTTTCGGTCAACCGGGAGGATGGGTTTCAACTGTCGAGAGCTTGGAATCCAGTGGTTCAGCTGTGTAAACCCCGAAAAAATGACGTAAAAGCTCGCGAGCGGACACAGTGAGTTTCGTTTGTTGGGAACAGAATCGAGTTGTGAGTGACAATGGTAGCGGTACCGAGTGCAAAAGACTAACAAAAAAGAGGGTAGACCGATTTGTCTCCTCATAAACACCCACCCGCAATAACTTCAGTTTATCCGTGATCATGGTGCTTGCAACAGCACCGAAATATCGGAAACTCGCTACAAACAGTAAACATGATAAAAATCCCGCTTATAATGTTAATGTTAGTGACCATGAGAGTTTAAAAACTTAGATCAAACCTTCTTCCTCCATCGTCCCTTAACTTTACGGTGCACTCGTGAGTCTCAACAGACCCCGGGTGTAGGTCTCCCACCCTCGAGAGGACCAATAGTTTGAAATAACTAGGTATCATTATTGACTATCATCTTTCCTTCAAGACTCATTTTGATGCACTTGTACCTCGGTTGCGGAAACTAATCTATATATTTAAAAACTTAAGACACACTGCAGACCGTAGGACCATTAAAATGATATACTTTGCCCTATGCCAGTCATTAATTGAGTATTGCATCACTTCATGGGGCGGTGCCGCCAAAACCCACCTTATTGAGGTTGAAAGGGCGCAACGCGCTTTACGCGGTTGGTGCTAGTCTCAGTTTTCGTTTTCCAACCGCTGACTTATATAAGAAATGGGACATTCTAACAGTTAGACAATGTTTCATTCTGCTTTTTATAGGGAAGAAACACTCCCAGCTACAGTTAGACTCCAAGCTAACAAAAAACAAGCGGCGTAAGGGAAGAGTCTGTATTTCAAATCAGCACTCCCTCAGAAATTCTTTTGCTTCCTTGGACAGTTTTTATATAATAAATTAAATGTCACCCTAAATCTGTATCCTAAAACTAAATCTAATTGTATCAAAACAGTTAAAACTTTTCTTAAAACCCTTGATTACCAAAAAACGGAGAATCTGTTAACTGTTCTCAAATAATGTTCTTTACTATCCCCTGCCTCAAAAGCCGATCTACACTTTATACTCGCTCTCACACAAACATTCATATACACGACACTTTACAACATAACAAATCACACAATTCGCACTAACCGTCACTTCTGTAATTTATAGATATAGTGTTTGTCTAATTTTTATTTTGTTCAGTTTCATATTCAACATACGTATTAACACTTGTGTTTATCTACAACTGAACTACATTTTTTGTCTGGGCCTGGTGACCTGAAACACGGGTTTTTTTTTTTAAAACCTATTTCAGGCACCAGTCTCTTGCAATGGTGTATTATAGATTAAGCATTGATTGTAATGTTAATTTTAAGGCAACCATTGTAAAGAGAAAATAAAAGAAATATTGATTGATTGATATATCTGTATACATAGATCTGTAAGTTGTTGCACAGATGGGGTTTCAGGGTGGTCTTTTAAAAAGTCACGGGGTTATACGTTCTATCAATACGTATAAAATCAACAAATTATAGGTATAAAGTAAAAACAACAAAAACATAACAGGAACAGTACAATAAAGTATATTCTATTCTATCACGGGGCGGTTTTAGTGAGGCAAAAATCCCACACTTCCACTTCCTTTTGCCCAAAAGTAAAGGCACATTTTGAGGGGTTTCTCCCGTATACAATTAAATAGGCCTGTAAAGTGTATAATAACTCTAAATTGTATACCTTGCCAACTTGTCTAGGTATGTATATATCTATCGGTATAAGTTGCGATCAATAGCTTTGCAAAATCAAACGTTTAAGGTTCAACTAGTCGACGGCACGAACTAATTTGTGCGCGAGGTAAAAATGTATGCTATCTCATCCGACAACACATGTGAAAGAGATAGATAGATAGATACTGTGATGAGCAGTAAGAAGCTAGTCCGCGTACGAATTAGCACTTTTGCATATTTGTATCGAAATGGATGATGATTTAGGACGAAAATGAGCGCGCGAAATTTTATAAACAGACCTTTGGGAGTCTAGATATCATGAAAAACCACTAAATGTATATTTTCAAAACAAAATTATTTGCATTGTTGAATTACTAATCTATCCCTGTATGGAGGCCGTTTTGCAATTTTCCTTCTTCTTATAGTATTTATTTCCGCCCAAAGATGCGTTAAAATTAGTGTTGAATTATGGAACTTTCGACGCTCATAACTTTCAAATATTGTATATTTTACTTTTTTGTTTCCATACAGGGCTAGATAATGATGAGAATAATTGATATTTTTTTTTTATTTTGAACGTACATCGTCAAACAGTGGAGTAATCCCCAGACTACGTTTGTATGAAAGAAAGATCGACTAGTGTAACCTTAAAATGAAGGTGAGCCCACAATAAAATAAGCCGTTTGTGTGTCCACCTTATATTTGTTGGTTGCAAAATCTCCGTTAATATTGAAACAGAGACTGTTTTATTCGATAAAAGCAGTGTTAGCTTCCGTTCAATATTTGCAAAGGCGTTTTAATGGAAGTACAATTTCTATTTGAAGACTTGTTGCGGGCTTATCTAAACTTGTTAGAGTAATTGCATCTCTACGTTAGTTTCTACATTAGTTTCTTTAAAATGTATCATCACTCAGAGAGTCATATCAATACAACAAATATAAAGTAAATATTTATAAAACAAGCTTTTAGAACTAAAAGATACTAAACGTAATATCACATATCCAATAAATACGATGGTGCTACCTTGTCTGGTTGAAAATTTGGTATGACCACGTATGTCGGGCTCCATCATGACACCACAGCCGAATTGCGTAAGTGAACTCGGCAAAGGAAACAGTTTGGAACCTTCACAAAAACGACTTTAGATATTACATATTACACTCTGGCCTAGAACCGATCGATGTGACCACGCTTGGGGAAAGCCAATGTTCGGCAGTTATCGTTTTTCGGCTGGAACGATGATGATGCAGTGGATGGAACTTGCTGGAGAGAACATAAAAGCAGTTTCAATTAAATCTAGTATATTTTTTGTGACGTTTTGTGATGTGTTTCGATGTGAGAGCCTATGTTAACTATGTGCGTATAGGTTTGGATGATGACCATAATAATAATAAATCATATTATTTATGAGATTTTATCTACTCCGGTTTCGTTATATTCGAATTATAAAATTGACAGCGGTTTCATTATGATACCCATAACGACATCGGGTTGCATTATGTGAATCGTCATAAATTCTTAAACACAAGCAAAGACATTCTGAACATACAGCCAGGTACCTATAATATTACTTCGAAATCGAGACAATGTAAATGATGTTTTTAAAAATGGAACAAGTTTAGAACAAAAGTATCGTATACTATTTGGCTGTTGCGGCTACAAGATCTTTGCCTTATACCTAATAATGACTAAATAAAAAATAAAATAAAAAATGGACGCGGGCAAATAATTCTGAGTGAAATTTTGTTTCAAATTTTATTAAAAATGTCTTCAACATCAAGTGATATTGAAAATACACTACCAAATAATATAACAAATAGAGCAGTTGCGGCTACAAATAATTTACTACCAGAAATGAAATCAAGACATGTATAAGAGAAATGAAATACTTAAACACACTTCCTGAAATACTTATTTGTCTATGTCTGTGTTTTAATCCTTCCTTCGTAGATAAAATCTTGTATGCAACTGTACTTTATTGGTCTTTTAATAACTCGTGCCCACCTATTTCGATACGCGCTACGCTTGTACCGAGAAATGGCACTCGTATTAAAAGACCGTCCATAACGTAACATTTGCATAAATAGCTATTAATTTCCAACAAGGGTTTTAAAAATGGCAGCAGAATATTGTAATAAAATCACTCCTTTGATGTAGATTTTTCATTCCATATATGAAGCCACAGAAAGAAGGAAAATAATAAGAAAGCCGCATCGTCAATCGTGAGAAGTTTGCCAACCGTACTCTAATATAGGTAGATTATTGTACTCTATTTCATGTAGGTGTACTTACTTTATAACCAACTAGCAGACGCCTCGCGGTTTTACCCGCGTAGTTCCCGTTCCCGTAGAAATACAGGGATAAAAATTAGCATATGTCACCCGGGAATAATAAACCTTCTCAACGGTGAAATAATTTTTGAAATCGGTCCAGTAGTTCTTAAGTTTATTCGTTACATACAAAAATACAAATATTTCCTCTTTATAATATTAGTAGAGATAAATCTAACAGAGTACGACATCAAAATAAAAATCAAACTTTTTATTTCACATAGCCCTACATGGGCACTTATAAAACGTCGACAAAAGGTACACTGTTCGGGTTGGTCATTTCCTATGGAGAAGAACCGGCAAGAAACTCCATGGTTACTCTTTTAAAATATGGTTTGGTTTTACAATATTTCCATGTTACAGCATTAGTACTATGGGGGGACAACGTAGTACGATAAAATACTCTTTATGGTATTTTTCTTGGCTTCTTCAATGAATTCAATGGCTATAATAACTTATATTGAATTAGAACAAATTATTAACAAATTAAATTGAAATTATTAAAAAGAAAACTCAATTTACACAAACAAAATATACACATGGCCAATTTTAAAAGAGCTGCAAAAATAATTAGAGAAGATGGCAGTTTATTTAAATAAATGTCTTGACGATTTTTTTTTTTTTAAAAAACGTTTACACCTCGACTTGACTCTCCCGTCACTATAGGGTTCACTTAGACAGCTATTTCGTTCACAAATGTAAAGTGATGGACAGAAGTTTTATTGAAATTAACAAAAAACATAGTTATCTCCAGCTAAAAGTACAAAAAACAAACATTTTAATAATTGATACTCTTTAATAATCTGTAGGTAGTTTTTATTACCCCTCCATTCCTTTTTATAAGTTGACAACCCTAGTCACCCGTAACACTGTGCTGCATCCACCCTGTCTTCATTTTCATTTGAATATCAAAGTAACGTTGTAGAGCTTTTGGTATGCACTTTATGCTGCGGTCAAACACGATTGACATTTTTCGATTGCGTCATCCCCATTACTTTCTCTGAAAGACCTGCATAGCTATTTACAACCATTCGATTCCATCCCGAAACGATTGGTTGATACCGTGGTTGTTGTTTTGGTGAGGTCCGTTTAGGGAGTTATAAGTTTGACGTGTGCACCTATATATCTGTGTGTCTGCTTGTGGCATCATAGCTCGTAAACGGATGAGCAGATTTTAGTATGGTTTTGTTTTATAAGGTTACTTTGTCTAGAGTGTTTCGATAGATTGTTCATCTTAATTTAAGGTATCAAAACTAAAAAGAGTTTTTTTTTAACATAAACATTAAACCGATTTCCTTAACAAAACACTACAAAGCGAAAAATAAGTTTATTTTAGGTGTCAAAAACGAAAAAATAGGTACACATGAGATAAAAAAACAAGGATCGATTGCATTGATTGTACGCGCACCTCTATCGACTAACCGGTTTAGTTAGTGGAATTCACGAGAAGTACACAACTCGACTGAACAGTTTGGTCCATGCAAAAGTTGTGAGTATGCGCTAGGCCCTACGGTGAAATAGATTAACGGTCAGTCTCTTAATCCAGAAGCCAATTATTAAATCCATCCAGTTCACCATACACTCGAAAATATAACCGTTTTAACGAGACCCCGTGCACGGCCCGGGCGGGGCGGTACGCGTACTGACGCGCCGCAACTTTGAAAAGTACTCAATCGGCGAGAATCGCGGTTGCCGGTGATCTGAGTCGCCGGATTCCGTGGAGAGCCTTAAATTAGCACGAGTTCCCGCGCTTTCGTTTTGGCGGTTATTTTTTGTGTGGTGCGTGCCTTCTCGCGCGGACAGGTTGCTACGTCACGGGCATAGACAAAGATGACGTAAATTCATTCAGATCGCCGGCAACCGTGATTGTATTTGTCAAAGTTGCGGCGCGTCAGTACCCGTACCGCCCCGCCCGGGCCGTGCACGGGGTCCCGTTAAAACGGTTATATTTTCGAGTGTATGGTGAATTTAGTGCTGTGGGTGTTAAAATATCATGGAATGGTAAGTGATGTGTATGTGTAAGCGTAATTGTGTATGTATCGTGAATTCCAGCAGAAATACGTATTTCAAATAACAAAGTCCTCCATTGCTATCGCCATGCTGACCGTTTTACCGTAAGTCCTTTCTTTCGACATCTAATTTTGCCTAATTCTTATCAAACTTTCGTTATTTACAATAGTAGGTTAATTAGCAACGCCTCTAAAGCCGCTAATTGAAATGCTAACGCCGGTTCTTTGAATTTAGTCGAAAACAATAACAAACAAAAGCGCTAATATAGCTTCTTACATAGACGGTATTTTTTTGTTTTTCTTGTTTACTGGGTTGTTTTTTAGGTAAAATACCTTCATTTTGTGTTTTTCCAATAGTAATTAAAATAATCTAGCGGAATGTGTTTTTTTTTTCAAAAGTGTAGATATTTTCATTTTTTTTTGAATTTGTCTTTTTTGGCGCTCTTTTTCAAGTGTTTACATTGTGACTCATTGTTCGTAATGTAAACAATTCTAACACCTAAGCCTTTGTCTATACCACTATTATAAAGAGGAAAGATTTTTTTGTTTGTTTGTACCGAATAGGCTCCAAAACTACTAAACCGATTTCAAAAATTCTTTCACCGTTGGGAAGCTACTTTATCCCCGGGTGACATAGGCTACTTTTTATCCCTGTATTCCCACGGGAACGGGAACTACGCGGGTAAAACCGCGAGGCGTCCTCTAGTCTGCGATAAGACTACGTACCAAACTATGTAATAGAATACTATTCCAAGCTAAGTGGCTTACAGAATGCCAGGACCTGACGTGTAAACATACCCATTTTTTTTTGTCGGTTGCCGGGTCAAGTTTCTGAAGCGTAATTATTGAAAGCTGGTGCTTTGAAAAAAAATTATGGGTTTGTGTGATCTAATGATTGATTTATGTAAAATAGGGTGTAAATAAGTAAAAAATAATGATACAAAATAAATAAAAAATACACTTTTTTTTCTATCTACTTTTGTAAAATAATCTGGGAAAATTTCGCGTACATTACAATTTTTTCACCAATATTTAGCCAAGTCAAAAATGGAAAAATTCATTTGAAATCTGATAGCTTAGTTCATTAACATTACAACAACATAAGTTTCATGTATAGCTCACATACAAAACTCTCGAGATAACAGCGTTCAAGTGGCGCGCGTGACAGCGCGCGAAACTGCCCGTGTCGGGTTACACGGAATTCGGTTTCGCGTGTTTCCGGCCGCCACGGTTGAGTGGATAAAAAATCGACGATCGATTGCATCGATTGTACGCGCACCTCCATCGACTAACCGGTTTAGTTGTGTGGAATTCACGAGAAGTACACAACTCGACTGAACAGTTTGGTCGATACAAAAGTTGTGAGTATGCGCTAGGCCTTACCGTGAAATAGATTAACGGTCAGTCTCTTAATCCAGAAGCCAATTATTAAATCCATCCAGTTTATTCTGTAAGGGTGAGGGTGGGTCCTGCCAATGCCAGTTGCACACACAGATCATGTCACGCCAGCTCTCTGGAACTCGGCTGATCTTGTTACCAATGATGCGTCCGACGACGGCTAAGGCGCTATTATCGCTACTAGCCTTTGACCATGGCTTAACTTGCTATCTTTGTGCAGTTTTAGCATTTTCAAACAGATTCCTTTCTCACACAGAGGGCATTTGACATCTTTTTGAGCACACGTTTTCATTGACATTTTATAATCAAGAAATAAATTAAAAATTTGTAAATTAAAATTGCAAGTTACACGATTTGACCCATACGAGGGAACTAACTAACCGGCTAACATACAAGGCAAGTTAAATACTAGCTTGAAAAATAGTAAAGCTACAGATGCGATGATGTAAAATTAAAGTACATTTAACACACATACATACATTTAACTTTGCGAGGCTGCAATAAATTTACAAGATATAAAGCAATCTTTAAAACGTTTTAAATCAAAGCATCTGAGATCAAAAGTGACTTGAGTCTTATGGCTTTAAGGGTTGCATCTGCAGCTGATGTCAAAGAGAAAATTGTAGATAGTAAGAGCTCTTACACACCACGTTTTTTTCAGGCGCCGTCGAAGCGCGTTTCGCAATCGCGCGTTGTCGGCGCTGCTAAACTTGAAATAGGCAGATTACTTGCGATTGCATCACTGCAAACTCACGAGAAACGCGCCACAGACGCGCGTGAGTATTTCTCCCTGCAAATTAAAACGTGAACGAGCGTGTATCGCGCTGTTTTTTTTTTTTTGAAATTTGTATTATAATGACCATGTAATTTCCTTACGCTCGTAAATGGATGTATACAATATTTACTTTTTTTGTGAGACATTTTACATTTCCTTTTTAACAAAAGTACTAAGGCCAGCGTAAGAAATGTTGCCTCGATTGATGCCATCGTAATACTGTCGGCAAGTATCCGATTAAAACGCGCTGTACGTGTTTTTATTTTTTTTTTATTTCGGGTGTTTGCTCTTGACTCTAGTCTAGGTCAGAGGTGACAGAGACAAAGTCGACGATGGAGTTAGCTTACCCAGAAGAAGCCACACTAACTTTGAAGAGATTCGGGTTGTATGCGTTCGGAAACACAGACGCAGGCAGTGAGTTCCACTCTTTTGCAGTGCGCATTATGAAGGATGTTTGGAAGCGCTTGGTGCGAATTGGTGGAATGGCAACTATGTGAGGATGGTAACTTGCAGTGCGTCTAGATGTCCGATGGTAGAAAGTGGCCGGTGGGATGAGGTTGTGGAGTTCATGAGCATACTCGCCAAAATACAGTCAGTAGAAGACCGACAAGCAGGCAACCTTACGGCGATGAGCCAAGCTGTGAAGCTTGGCATCCACCAGTTTGACGTCGCCAATTAGTCTCTTAGCTCTGCGTTCCACCGAGTCAAGCGCGGCAAGCTGATATTTAGCTGAGCCATCCCAGAGGTGGCTGCAATACTCCATGCAGGATCGGACTTGCGCCTTGTAAAGAGTTAACAGCTGTCCAGGCATAAAGTATCGCTTCACTCTGTTTAGGACGCTCAGTTTGCAGCTAAAGAGACGCGCCGTGAGTCGCGACGCGATCAGCGCGTCTGTATCGATGTAAGTCCGGGCTAGTAGCGCGTCGACAGCTCGCGAAAACGTCGTCGTCTGCATACTACAATTTCATGAACGTGTGAATAGGTAAATTGGATGCGACAACATCGCGTTTGCAGCGCGTTATAGTTGCGTGCGACGTGCGTCGACGGCGCCTGAAGAAAACGTGGTGTGTAAGAGCTCTAAGGTTTGAAGAAAATACTAAAGTTACTTCCATGAAGACTCCTTTATAGAAAGATATTATCGACGCGTCACGAATTAAACGCAATGGAATTAAGATAAGCAATATCCTGTTGTAAATTCGTTTAGCCACTGGCGCGTCGTAACCGCTGTCGCGGTCAGATTTTTTTTTGCAGAAAATGCAATAAGAGGCGGCTTGCTTAGCGCTAAGGTCAATCAATCTTAACTACTAAGGTACGTTTGGTAATTTGTCATATTAATTTTTAACAATTTTTGTTCAAGTAATTGGGATCAAGTCTTTCTCATAATCCAGGCCGCTGCATACAACATATTATGGCCACGATAATTAAAGTAATCATCTTCATAAAACGCTTTACAACAAATGCTCACGACACTATTATGGCTATTTCCAACAGTCAGTCTGACCTAACTCCATAAAGATGGCCGCTAACAGCTGTCGTACTTATAAACTGCAGGCAATCAATAACACTTTCTATTCCGATACCTATTAATATAATATAATACTATATATAATACCTAAATTATTCAACGATTACTTCGAGCAAACAGACTGACAAACTGACTGTAAGTACAGTTCTAGACATTACTCAATGTTCGCGTGCATTAAGGGTTAACGTCAAGTTCGGTTTTAGCCGACTAATTTGTTCAGAGCGGTATGTGTTTCACGCGTCAACATGAAAGGCTTATCCGGGTGACATGGAAGTTGCATCACAGCTCACGGCTGCACGGGTGGTCCGATAATTCTGTTAAGTCACCGCCACATCGCGGAAAATTGGTGCCGACATGTGACGAAATGCATTTACGAGGATTTTTAACCAAGTCAATTTTACCCTTGCGGCACGGCGGCACCTATTAGTCCGTCGATGTTTAAAAGTTATTTTTCCCGCCGGTAATCAATTTTGCTAATGTAGTCTCGATGTTTTTAATTATCGCCGGCAGCAGCGTAAAAATAAGGGGTTTATTTAAAAGTGGACAGATACGGGCTGTTTATGCAGTGTTTAAACGATGTTCAGTTTACAAATCTTTGCGAAACTTTCGAATTAAAGAACACGAACAGCATTTTTTACAAAAAATAAAAACATAATTGGGTCAGGACCAAATTTTTAACATAATCACACAACGGAAAATGTGGATATTCTATTTACCTAACTAAATCTTACAAGTATAATATTTACACACCCTAATAATTATATTGTGCTACATTTATTTTCCAGTTCGACACATTTTCCGTTGTGTGATTATGTCAAAAATTTGGTCCTGACCCAATTATGTTTAGTTTAAATACTGATTAGTAGATTCTAAATTCAACTTCTCCATTATATTTTAAATGCGGAAAAACGTTTTGAAAATGTTTTACCATTTCATAATAAAACCATATACATATTTATAAAAAAATTATAAAACGTTTTTTTTTTTATATTGCAGCATGAATGCCTCTTTGTGAGTGATTCTTTATTGAATTGCCGCCAAGTGGAGCGAAGCGACGCAGGAAAATATAATGATAGCTTTTCCGTCATGTAAAAGGAACTACCGTCGAGCAATACCAAGGCAAGTAATTATTTTAGTATCGACAAAACACGTGATACTTCAGTTAAGATGGACAAAATATTCAGGTATAGTATATTTATTTGTAGCATTTACAACAAGTATCTACTATCTTTTATGTTTTGTGCTGAATAAACCTATTTTCTTTATTTTATTTCATCTTCACAAACCAATCTGCCTAATCTTGTCCCAACAATATTGAGGGCTGCTTCCAGTATAACTACAACTGAACACCAATACTGCTGTACTCTGCATAAAGCGATGTAGAATACTGGTGATTAGCAAATCAACTACCTATCTGACCGCAAACAATTAAAAAAACAAAAACATTTCGTTGCGGGATCCTAGTTAGTTAAATTCATCCGCCGGGACTTCATCGAGCTTCTTTGCCTCGGCGTTTTTCTAGAGGCCACTTTTGATTCTGGCTTCCAGGAGATGCAGTGGTTTGAGAATAGTGCGGTGGAATTGTGACCGCAACCCAGTAACGGGGTAACACGATACAGATTTTTTTACAACTACATTTATTGTAGTTATTGTAACATTTTCATGCAAAGTGTTACAATATCTATCAATAAGCCGTACTCAGACTAAGTACATAAAGTGAATTTGTTTGCTGACTGCCGAAAGAGGGTAGTGTTTTTATCAGTCTATGTAAGTATTTATGTATGTTTGTTCATATGTGGCGTTCTGAAACCAAACGCGTGGGCTGATTTTGATGATTCTTACGTCAATCGATTCGTCATATCCTTTCCTTATATATTATATAACCTTGCGAGTGTCACTGACTATTTAAAAATTTACAGCAATCTGACAGTTTCAGGATCATCTCGAACATCAATTGGAGGGCCGAGACAACGTTCTCCTGGATCTCCCTCTTCAGGTTTCCTGATTTTTCAAGGTCGAGATTCGCCTTCTGGAGGATCAAGCCCGCCTGACGCGGCATCTCATTAAGGACGATTCGCCGGCCGCCAACCGTCCTGGTGGAGTCGCAGGAGTTGACCAACACGTCCAAGATTCATAAAGTAAAGTATTAAATAATTACCGTTTTATGTTACTTTTAAGACAACCACAACGAATATTAATAGCTTAAGAAAAAACTTAAAACAAAACACAGTCCTGTTTAATCGATGGCAGACGGGACTTTGACTTATCGTAGTAAAAAAAAAATCACTTGGCCGTATCTATTTTATATAAGTTACGAACTGAGTGAATTGGATGAGTGAAGCATATTTCTATGCAACTAGTCATTTTTTTTTTTTTTTTTTACACATTTCAAAAGTACCTCTAAGGTTTATTTGAAATAAACTATTTGATTTGATTCATAATTTATGTACACATGACCAATTCGATGTTATAATTAATTAAGCATAAGGTAAACATTGTTCACAAGCTTATACCCAACTTTAAAAAAAAATACATGTCGAATTGAGAAACTCTTCCTTTTTTTTCGTCGTTTAAAAAAGATGTAGGTTCTATGTTCGACTACATGGGTGAGACGGGTGGGTTTTAGTCAGTAAAAGTCTGACACGCCCTCCCGCTTCAACCAGAGCGGGAGAAGTCTTTGGATGATTTCTGACCCAAAAAAAGGACTTGGAGGTCAGATAGCTAGTCGCTCCTTGTAATATACTGGTATTCAGCTGCGTGCAAATAGAATGAAGTCGACCTTTAGATATGATAGTATCACTAACAATAAACAACAAAAAGGCTTGGGATTGAGTTGCTCCAATTAATTTTGTTTTTTTTTATATTTTGCACCGTGTATTATGTTATTTTTTTTTTGTTTTTTTTTCCTTTTCTTGGTATGACAAGAATATTTACTTTTTAAAGTATTATATTATTTTATTTTAATTATTGTGAATGTAAAGACTATGTGGATCATCCTTTTTTATGTTTTTAATTTATCTTAGTTAGTTTTTAATCATGGTCTGGCAGTTTGAGTAGTTTATGCGGCCTAACCGAATGCCCTTTCTTTGGTATTGTTCGTCGAATCGTTGAGCTCCTTAAATTCTGAGTTGAGCTGCTCGGTTATTGACAAATGCGTGCACTGACTGGACAGGTCCACTCAATCTGGCTGGTTCTTTCCTCAAAAGACCATTACAGACATATCAGTCTACATGGTCTTCACATGATCTAACCAAGATTTTGTCTGGACTTTAAAAGAGACTGTGACCTCTGAGTTTGTTTCGGCCTTTCTTCTCAGAGTAGTCAGATAGGAAACGCCGACCTCATCTAGTTTAAAAAAATATGATCGAGTCGACATGTAAAAGTGTTTGTACAAACCAGCTTAAAGAAATAAAATCATTTATCATTTAACACAATGCAGTGGATCTTGGTACTAAAATTAAATAGTTTAACAGTATCGACCGATTATAACTATTCTTTGTCTTCGTGTCTATGATTCCTTGTTCTTAATTAAAATAATTATCTTTTAAATAATTATAATTATGCTAGTAAGCTTATACTATTTTACTATCTGTATACTGGTTAAGCACTCTGATTTGTGGTCGGTGTTTGGCAACGCCTGGCAGCTGCCAGTGGATTCGGATGTCTCAATCAAGTAAACCACCATAAACTATTGCAATTTCTGGAATTACTGTTGGGCATGCATTGCAACAGGCCTTTGTTTCCTTTGACATGTGATCGTATCGGATATCAAAGCGTTCGTGTATTAATTATTAGTGCTTGCGGCTTCAGTGGTTAGTCAGTACACGTTTGCTTTGTTTACTCAACAGGATAAATATCATGTAACATTGCAGATATGAGACGCACAGGACCGGTCGATTTGGCAACACTTAGGGCTGGCCTATGTTCAGCAGTCGATGTCTTTCGGCTGAAATGATGATAAAGATTATTACAGGTCCTGATAAAAATGTTGGTCAAGAGAAAATCATCAGCAATTTAATTGGCACATTGTCTATTTCGTAAAAAAACAAAGCGCAAAACTTTGTGTTCGGCATTTTTCAGCGGTAGTGTAGTAGTAGTAAGCTCAGGGTTCAGTAGTATCAAAAAATATTTGTGTGTTTTATTTTTATGTAAGACTAGCTGTCCCACGCGGCTTCGCTCCCGTCAACTGGCTACCTACCTACCCATTTACACTACTTACCCTACATACATAATTGTTGCGTAAATTAAACCGTTCACGCAGTGCAAGCAACGGAAGCTCTCAAAAAGGAATAATTTTGCCCGTTTTCGCAACATTTTTCATGTATGCTCCGCTCCTATTAGTCATAGCGTGATGTTATATAGCCTATAACCTCCCTCGATAAATGGACTATCCAACACAAAAATATTTTTCAATTCCAACCAGTAGTGCTTGAGATTAGCGCGTTCAAAAAAACAAACTCTTAAGCTTTATAATATTAGTATAGATTGAGACCACAGACATAAAATTAACTAGATGACGCGATTGTATGTACTTCGCGTGCCAAAAAACGGAGTAAAGTTACGATCAATGATCGTAATTGAAGCTTCTCATTTCGCATTATCGGCAAAATGCCTTTTTATGCCATATTGAGCTAGCTGTAAAGAATGTATAGAAAAAGTTGGCCGAAGCATTGTTCATGTTTTCTTTCATTGGTAAGTAAATTTGTTTTTAAATTGTGTGTGAAATAAGTGGCACACTTGGTTTTCATACAGATGGAGGGACTTGAATCTATTTAGATTTGTCTGTGACTGAGACGCTGTCAAGTGAGATAGTTACATAGATTTCAGGTGGACATGTTTTCTTTCATTGGTAAGTAAATTTGTTTTAAAATTGTTTGTGAAATAAGTGGCACGCTTGGTTTTCATACAGAGGAACTTGAATTTATTTAGATTTATGTCTGTGATTGAGACGCTATCAAGTGAGATAGTTACTTAGGTATCAGGCGAGTAGAAAATAATTAGCGTTATATAACATTTACTTTTAAGCCATTCGTTGAATTCCATTTTTACCCGACTGCGGGAGGGTAATGTTTTTCGAGCTTATGTATGTATGTCGGAAGCTCCGCATGGAGTCGGATGTAAAGAATTTCACCATCCCATATTTTCCCGTGGGTGTCGTAAGAGGCGACTAAGGGACACACCATAGAATGGGCAGCGACGTTCTCTGTGCACTTTAACAACAATTTTTTACGGCTTTTCGGATTATGGCAAACCACCCAAACCACATTGAAAAACGGCCACTACGTCGATAGCGATCGCCGCACTATGGCGTGAAAAAGGGGGCCAAGAATCGTCCGTCGAGAGCCGGCTACCAGAAAAAGGTGATATTTTTTTTTCCTTTTGTAATAATATGGTATCAAATGAAAGCGTAAAGAACTTTGATAGCAAAATAAATAATCAATTACAATATAACTTATTTGGAGAACTTGTTAATTAATAAAACTACAAATTCTGTAATAAAACAAGTTATTATTTAAAAAAAAAAACCGTCTGCTAGATTTTTTTTTACTGGAAATGGAAAAACAAGTACTATTTATAATTTATACATTAGGTGCTAGGTTTAGGTATGGTGCTGCTGCGGCGGGTACAAACAAAAATTATAGAGAAACCTACCAAAACTTCGTTTGTAACCGCAGCACCTCATAATGTTTAATGTTGTTACCTTTTTTATTGTTGTCTGGGGGAAACCTTCAAAAAGCGACTGGAGTTTTGGTGAAAAGACTAGGGAATGCGGGATGTTTACCTCACTAAAATCACCCCGGTGATCATCATCAGCACATGGAAGGCTCCCGTTACCTCTCTAATTACCACCCCAAAACAATCTCTGTGCAACGCCTGTTACATCCCTGGGGAGACTGCGAAACATCTCCCCTGAGCCTCACTGTGCATGGCAGCACGTGACCACTGTGCCACAGTCTTACCTGGAGTCACATGCTGGGCGGACAGAGTCCCCAATCTGACCGCCCGTGACCCCGCAGTCCCGCCTGCCTATGATGCAGACGGGGTTACGGCGTTTCAGGCGGCGATGCGGTTGCCTCCATGACGCCTCCGCCTCCGGGTGGGATCGGCCCTCGATCGCGATCGACGGCCTCCTTCTGGACCATCACGGTCTCACAGAAGGAGGCCATTACCCTCCAGTTTTCTGTCTCGGCCAGCATAGCCCTCACTACATTTGTCAGAGATGGGTCTTGCCCGATCCTGGCGACCAGGACCTGCCGGTCAAAGGCCCACGCAAGGCACTCGTCGAGCGTGTGCTGTGTAGAATGTAGGTTGCCTCCGCAATGTTGCCAATTTGCCGTGGCTTCACGCCCAATCCTATTCAGGTACCTAAATATAATAGAAAATTTACCAAGTAAGTACTTGTTTTCTCTTTTTAGTCAATTATTTTTAGCAGTCGGGTTTTTTGTTTTTATAATAATTTGTTTCATTACTTAGGGGGAGTTATGAATTGAGCATTTGGAGTTAAGAACGTGTCAAGACCTTTAAAATTTGGTATTGGTAACACCAAACTTTTAAAAGGTTTTCGGGCTAAAGTAAAGTTTGATAAATATTCAACTTCAAATTTTCAATTCTGAAATCGGTACTCCTCGTAAGTAAAAATAAAAATACGTATTAACAACAGTTTTTATAATGTTTATCCCATAATGTTAGGCTCTCCCGCCGGATGGCCAATGAAGAACCTCATGTTTCTCACTTTGACCTTGTAGGTGCCCTTCTTCTTCAATCTGCCCATATGCTGCAGGGTCCTGATGAGTGGCAGGAACCGGTACATACTGCTCAACTCATCTCCCAGGCAGAACAGGAACGAGTTCTCGACGTAAGCTGAAAATATTGCAAGACGGGTTGGCTTTTAGTTCATTGGTGAGAGTATCTACTCAAATTTAGGTTAATGAAGGTTCTTTAAGAAGGCGCACTCCATCACATACAAGAGGGCGCAGTGATACTACTATATTAAACTGCTTGTGGAATCGCTGAAAAATATTAAAACGTACGTTTCCCCAAGAATGCCGTGCTAAACAAAATCACGTCATTCTAAAATATTTCAATCCTATTCAAAATATGAGGAACACTTTTATTACCAGAATCAACTCCCCAATTAATATCAAAATGTTTATCAATGAATTTATTTAAAACGACTGTATTGTGAACTCCTAATAAAAGTTGTTTCCAATAAATTTAAAGACACTCCGTAGGTAAGGCAAATTATATCAAATTTTTAATACACGTGAACACGACTCCATTTTGAGTGAGCAGAGGTGTCCAAACTTATATTCTGCTATGTTATAGGGAAGGGATCAGCCTGATACAGACTTTCCGGGCTTCTTATCCACCAAGAAATTCAGTAACACTTTTCTAACCCAAGAATCGAATCCAGATGGCAGAGAGACTATAATGAACGAAAAAAACGAAAACGCCGGGATAACGATAACAGCGTAAAATGTACGAGATTGCCAAGCGCTATCAAAATGTAACGTGATCAACCCTTTTGGCATAAAGACAATAGCCATCGCTTATAAAATTACACTTTGTATAGAGCCATAGACAGCTGTTTAACGGCTGCCTTTATGCGGGCGTGAGCTTTATGTGGCGGCTGGATTGGTCTTGTTAAGAAAAGTGGGCAGGGACTCGGAGTTTCCCTCTGCATGCCGTCCCATTTGCCTGTTCGACGAGGTTTCCAAGCTATTCGAATAATTGCCGGAAGACTCGTTGGGCACCTGTCGCGGGTTGGTTCCTACCTTGCTGATTGGCAGTATGGCTTCCGGCAGCAGCGTTCGACAGTGGATGTAATCCTGTTGGAACAGGAAGTGTTCCGGGGTGGGTGGCGTTGGCGGTATGTTTGGATATCGTCAACGACTTTATCTCCCTTCCCTCGTA
The DNA here is from genome assembly GCA_964057195.1 of Orthosia cruda. Lineage (NCBI taxonomy): Eukaryota > Metazoa > Arthropoda > Insecta > Lepidoptera > Noctuidae > Orthosia > Orthosia cruda. Next base: position 9,297,518 of record OZ059840.1, read on the forward strand.
TCCCGATTAGGGGGACACTAGAACATCACAGAGTGCCCCATTACCTGTAGTACATCGTCAGGACTACGCGACCGGCATATTGGCTATGTGCTGGTCGCGTAAATAAGCCCCGACGGTGCCGACCAACCCGTCGGCGTTAATATCGTTTGTTACGCAGACGATACGCTGAGGTTGGCCGGCGGGGACACTTTCGACGAGACGACCATCCAGCTTTCCGAGCTCTGGGTAAAAAAGAGTCGTTGCGCCAATAAAAGGACGCGCGGACATAAAAGTGAGGGTTTATAACTAAATTCATGGCGTCTGCCAGAATGGTGATAGCGTGCCAGGAATCACTGTAGTAAGGCACGTACGGTGGCAGAAACGGCGTCAAGCACTCGAACGGTGGCGCGTGCGGCTACAGCACCCACAATTTTCGCGCAAGCGCGTTATCGAAGCCGTCCTGCCGCACTTCGAAGCTTGGCTGAAGATAGAAGAGTGCATCTCCTACAGGCTGACTCAGGTACTGGCCGGGTACGATTGCGTCGGTGAGTAACTTTTCTGTGTGACCGTGGTGGTACAGAAGGAGGCTGCTGAGTGGATCTTGAGAGGGCCGATCCTAATCGGAGAAGAAGACGTCATGTAGGCAACCGCCTCGACGCCTAATACGCCGAAACCCCCTGCCTCATGATCAGGCAGGACTTCGGTGTCATGGGCGTTCAGATTGGGGATAGTGGCACAGTGATCACGTGCTACCGTGCACAATGAGGCTCGGGGGGGCGCTTTTTTAGTCTGTTCGGGGATGTGCCCTAATAGGCGTTGCACAGAGGGAGTTCCGGGGTGGTCTTTTGAGAGTTCACGAGGCTCCTTCTACGTGCTGATGATGATCACCGGGTGGTTTTAACGAGGTAAAAATCCCTCGAAGGTTTCCCCACGTTAATAAAAAAAATAAAGGACTAAACATAATACTCTTCTAATTTTATAAAAGCGCATCTTTAAACGCACGAGTTTCATAAAAATTATAGGTAAAGTGCCTTGGTTCTCATATTAGCTTTGAAAATATCTAGCATACTTTTAAGGGCGTTATTCAAGAAAAGAGATTGTTTTCAAAAAGCAAAGCATAGGTAATAGAATTAAATTCCTTCTAAAAGACAATGCGGCAGGTTATTGCTTTCACGAGTATGTGCTCACTTTGTTCAAGTAAAGTGGAGCTTGTCTGTAAGTTACATGGAATTTTATTAAGTACTATAAGTCAACTTGCTTAAATGAATTCTTAAGAGTGCAACTATGCTATATGAGGAGACATAAATGAGATTTTTTTAAGGTTTGTACTTTCACTTTTTGTGTGTGTAAAAGATCTACTGTTTCGGATTGGAAACAATAGAAAGAAAATTACAAGATTTGACTGAAAGAGAGAACCCAGAAATTAATAAAATTAATTTATTGGCAAAAGCACAATCTTAAAGGCATACAACAAGTCCTGTGTGTAAAAAAAAACTTTTTTTTTTCTATTACTTTTTCAAAATTTCAAGCCTAACTTAACCATATGTAATATTGTATTGTTTGAACCTTTTAATATTAAATATCTTTCATTAGTTCGTTCCCTGTTGTAAGCAAATTATATTTTAGTTACACAGGCAAACCTATAATAATTACTATAATCAGCCAAGAAAAAACTGTAATACATAAATTGTCCAATATATTTTTATGTATCGCCTGTAAATAAATTAAATAAAAACTGTAAAAAATTAATTTAAAACAAATAAAATGTGCTGATACGGTACGTACACACACCAGATACACATAACACCGATAAAGTGCACTCTTGCATATGGCCAGTCAGTCATGCTAATTGGAAGCTGAAAGCCACCCTCTGGCCACCGGTAATCCGTTCCACGCCTGATTGATGGAACCAGCGAAAATTGATTTTGGTAAGCCATTTAGGGACTTGTTCTTTTTTATTTGGACTATACGGCTGAAAGTACTATGAGTGCAGAAGTGAGGTATCGTGTAATGGCTGATCTATGTATGCTTTTTGTGTAACGGGTTTCTCACACAAGCTTTAGTTAATTATAACAATTTAGTTTACACTCCTTTGGTTATTTTTTATCTTTCTAAACCACTTCCAAGTTATAATTTTATAACTGTGAATTTCCAAAACAAAACAAAAACACAATTTGGAATTCACTTATAATCGAACGACGACGAATCTTACGGCTGGAGGGGCACAGGTTCTTCTACATCAGAAGGAGCCGACCTTTAACTCTAAATTTAGAGCATTTTAGGAAAAACGATTTTTTTGTCAGCCTTGGGTTATTTATGAATAGTCACATAATAAGTGTTTTTTTGGTTTTATATCGTCAGGGTGTATTGTAACTAAGTAAATTGAACCTTAGGCAATTAATTTAATTTAGCTGAAGGATTTATATGTAGTTATGTTGTGTGTTATAAGTTGTTGTTGTTGTGTCGGTGTTCTTAGATATGAATGGTGCTCAAACAGAATACAAGCAATAAGGATTGTGACTTTAAATTATCTTTTGTCCGTCAACCAGATTAATAAAAATATTGAACAAGTATTTTAGTAATAAAAAAATTAAGGCGTTACAATACAATGAGTAGAAATGTCACATGACGTCACGCCTTTGTACATTATATAAAAATATATGACGTAGCAGCAAATCCCTTACTTTTATGCTATTTATGTATTTTTTATGAATTTGGAAAACTAAAAAATACGTGTCTATTACTTTTTTTTAATTATCTAACTAACGGACTAATTAGAATTTGTTTTGGCCGTACCCCATCATCATATCTATTACAATATTCAACCTTCCGTCGAACCCACGCACCCAAGCAGGTATATCTACTGGACCGTGACGGCCATTTTGACCATTTTGACAGGTCTGTGACAGGTCGGCCGGGCGCGCTTGACGCGAAATGCCCGTTTGTTATTACATTACCGTTATCTCGAAAGTTTTGTATAGGAACCCTACATGAAACTTATGTTGTTGGAATCGTGATGAAATAAGCTATCAAATTTTATGTCACCAAAAAAAAGATAAATGTTGATGTCTGTGACAAACGACTGAATCAGTCGGTGTCACGTTTCCGTATGAAATTTCACCTTACTGGATCAGTCGGTGCCACGCTCGACAGGATATTACTGTTTCCTTAGTGCACTTGCGCTTGGCTAGTTCTGATAGGGTTTGAGATGTCAAACCTTATCAGAACTTGACAAGATCGAGTGTCGGACTCGCAATACCGATATTTCGTACCAAAACTATACTTAAACTTACAGAAATTCATAAATTGTAGGAAAATAATCAATTGTAATTGTAAGGAATCACCGCTATTATAGTTAAAATTTTTATTGTATAAGTATGTAAAAATAAATAAAAATTAACGGCTTTCGGATTTTTGTTTTTAATTTGTCCTGTGAAATGTTTGCTTCTTGCCAAATTTCATGATTCAAGGTCAAAGACGGCACATTACGGTGACCTTTTTTTTTAGCGTGGAGAAATGCTCATGCATACTGCGCTACCACGGGGAGATAGCGCAGTTATGTGGGACTCTAACCCACTACTACTCTACGGTGTCCTCCTGTGCTGCGTATGGCGGGAACACACACGGGCACGCGTTAGCACTCACCGCAAACCCGCCGCGGCTGTCCGTCACCGGACCCTCCTCGGGGGAGTACCCCCTATCACCCGGCGCACCAGAACACGCTGTGCGCCGTGACCACCCCAGGTACCAAACCAGCACATGGGTGCCAGACGACCCCGTGTATCCCTTTGTGACGGGTCGAGGTCAATGGCCCCGCCACCTACCATTTTCAGCCGCAGAGGATAGGGAGAGCGGCCATTGCTATACCGACACTCCTCTTCCCCTGCGGCCCCACCGCGTCCGCCATCAGATGGTGGCGACCCCGTCCAGGCGGCGGAAGGTAGGGAGAGCGGCGCACCACAATACCGGCACTCCTCTCCCGCCGCGGCCTCCAACCCTCAGCCGCGACATCGTGGTAGCATCGTAGTATAGATGCGATGTCACCCAGGCAGCACCACAACCTACATGTTGGCCGCTACGTCGTCGGCTTATCGCCAAAAGCCCTGACGAGCGGCCCCTCCTCGGGTTCCTCTTCGCTTCACCGTGGGTGACCAAGCCACGGTTACTAAGCCTCCCCGCCTCGACAATGCGGGAACCCACCGGGGGGGACTTTACGTTGACCTAGATTTTAAATAATAGGCTTTGATTTACTTACGAGGGTCATAATATGCGATATAAATGGCCGTGTTAATTACAACTTAATACCTTCATGCGTTCCAAAGTCTATCAATTTCCTTTTTTGAGAAAAAGTCAAGCAGATGGACGATCAAAGAAGAGAATAAGAACAGAAGAGAGGGTAAGAGTTTTTGTTTCCTTTAGCGGTACGAAACAAAACAAAATATCCGAAACAGGTACCTACAACTCAACTGAAAAAATCCGAAAACACTATAAACAATGTTATGTACTGTTTTAAAGATAGAGTAAAATTACGATATCTGTTCTAGTAGTGACTGTGTGATAGATACCGGCGGAAGAAAAATCTTGAGTGTTTTTAGCTTTAGCGATTTGAAAAAATGAATTTCGCTGAAATATAAGTACTAAAACACTCTTAAAGTGACATTGCAAACTTGATATTTTTATTTACTCTCTCTTTTATCATTTGATTTTAAAACGAGTATTTCAAAAGAAAATGATAAAAGGCTAGACTAGTGTTTTAGAGAAATATATTCATTCTTCAGGTGACTGTCTCTCAGAAATTTAATATTTTACCAGCTTATTAGGGATGGTAGGTAGATATTTCTTAGAAGATATTTTGCTCTTGCAACCTACGCAGCTTATGAAAAACAAGGAGTATGAACAAATGGAGTTCTAATGTGCAGATCGGTATATGTTATACTTATATGTTTTATACTAAAAACGACACTGATGTAGCTGGCTATAGCGGAGGTGATATATTATGCACCGGTGTGTATCATCATCATGTATGTGATACACACCGGTTCATATGTAATTCTTTCGCGATTAATTTTATTTATTTTCAATAAAGAAAGAAAATAGATAAAGAAAATACATTTATTTGTCACAAGCCACTAGAGCACACAATATTAAAAAAGATAAATAGTAAGGCATGCCAACTACCTATCGCAATTACATTCTATATACTGAAATTTAATAGATATTCCTGTGCAAACAGGTCAGTTATAGGAATGCACAGCACTCACAGATTAGGACTACGGAATAGATATTTTACAAAAAAATTAAATAATTATTTTTAAGAGCAAAAAAGTAAATTTATTTTCCAGCTTTTCAGGCCTCTTGACTGATTCTTTTGTCCGTAATAATAATATAGATGCGAAATTAACCTTGCCTTGTTTGTTACGTGTTACGCCTAACCCGTTAAACCAGTCTTAATTAAAGTTAACATACGATACAATAACTTTTTATCAATTTTGCTTGAAGTTGTTGCGTAAATTCTTTTTTCCATCTAAAACTAGGGAGTGATGATGGACGGGTGCTTTTGGGACTGTATCTATATAGAAATTTAACGTCAAAATGTGCTGGCACTCGGTCTAATTTGAATAAATGACTTTTAATTTAAATACACCACGCGGGTGAAGCCATGGGAAGAAGATAGTATGAACTAACTCGGAGGCACCCAAAGAAAATCGTTTAATTCCAAATTACAAAAATATTTATTTTTGGGCAAAGACGCGCACTTTTTTATTTTTCATGGAATGTAGATTTTTGAATGAGCTCTCCATTTCTTAACCATCTCTGTTTAAAAATAATAATATACTTGAAACTATTATACGTCAGGTAAGCAGGTTCGCACGATATTCTGGGAATGGAGAGAGCAAACAATCCCTTTGAAGAGTCTTCATAATATGATGAAGCACCTGTTACTGGAATTTGCAACGAGGATTGCTTTTATTGTTACTGGGAATTAGTGTAGCAATGACATAGGGTTCATTATTGAATTGCAGTGCAAGGGGCTTAAATATCTCTGTGGTTTTGTGATAGCTTAAAAGCAGAGAATAAGTAATTATTAAAAATGATTATTGAAGTTACAATTCCTTTGCGAAGTTTTCGCGTAATAGACTTTAAAACCATTGAATTTTTGACACCTTTATCTGATTTTGATTTAGTTATTTTTTTTAACTAGAACGTAGATAATTTTCATCTGAGCAATACATTACGGCGGGTGGGCAAACTAGTCGTGGTTTAATTGTTATTTCTCTGATAAAAGTGCCTCTTATAGAAAAATCAGCAATATAAATTATCTATACCAATATTATAAAGAGGAAAATTTTGTTTTGTTTGTTTGTTTGTACCGAATAGGCTCCGGAACTACTGGACCAATTTAAAAAATTCTTTCACCTATAGAAAGCTACATTATGCTCGAGTAACATAGGCTATAATTTTGACGGGAGCAAAGCCGCGGGGATCAGCTAGTAACTGATATTTATGGTTTAGGCGCAGCAGGCCTAATTCTCAAAATGGCATCACAGTCGCAAAAAGACAAGTTCTGAAAATGACAAATTCTTTAAAAGCCTAATTCTCTAAATGGCCCATTCTAATGACAAAAATTATCATGGCAATAATCACTTATACATTTTACTTAAGTTTTCAGGATGAAAACCGTGTGAACTTTGTCTTTAAATGCAAATATTAACATAACGTAACTTACAATATTTCAAACGAATCTATGCAGGAGTCTTGAATAAAATACAGCTGCGACGGTTCTCATATAAAACGTCGCAAAGATAGACTGCATAATAAATGGCGTAGCAAGGGTTGCTACGGCGTAGCAAGTGTAGCTACGGCGTAGCCAGGTTTGCTACGGCGTAGCATTGTTGCTACGATTTAACGTTAAGATTTTAAACTACGTTCATAATATTTTACGGAATTATTACATTTAGTCCTTCTAATATTATAAATAAGCAGTGGTGCCCAGTGGTAACGGGCGCGACATACAAGTTGTAGGTCGTGGGTTCGAATCCAAGTAGGCGCCTTACTTTGTGAAAATTATTTAATCACCACTGCTCTCAAAACGGTGAACGAAAACATCGTGAGGAAACCGGCATGTCCTAAAACTAAAAATTCAAATGCATGTTTTTTTATTTTATTTTGGCTCCACACTAGGAATTTCTTCCTGTATCGTGGGTGCGTTTACAAACATATAAACTCACATACACAACACCCAGAGCCGGAACAACTATCTGTAGGTCTTACAAATATTTGTTCCGTGCGGGGATCTAACCCGCGACACGCAGAGCGCAGCAGTCAATCGCTCAACCACTGCGCCAACCGTGCCCCCATGTGACATCCACCAACCCGCACTGGGCCCACGTGGTGGATTATGGCCCATTCCTTCTCACAGGAAGGCTTGTGTCCCAGCAGTGGGAACATTAAAAGGCTGGTGATGATGATATTATAAATATGATGTTTGGTTGTTCGTTAATATGTCACGCCTCACCGACGTTTGGATTTAGACGAAACTTAGTACACGAGATTAGACCAAGGATACTTTTGCCATTCATAGTAGTAATAAAAAAACTTTTTGCAAAAAAATATTACCGACTTCCAAATACAAAACTACAAAGCGAAAAATAACTTAATTTTTTGAAGTCGGTGTCTTTCGTAGGTACCATTTTTTTTGCGTTTTGGACACCGACTTCAAAAAATTAAGTTATTTTTCACTTTGTAATTTTTTTATTTGGAAGTCGGTAATATTTTTTTGCAAAAAGTTTTTTTTATTTTTCACTTTTTAGTTGTACGTACCTAATAGGCAAGTTAGTAAGGGAACTATTTCGACAGAATAGATTTCATGAAACTTGAACATAACCGGTGAAATGAGAGATCTGCTTACCCCTTAAACTGGCGTGATGTTATGTTATGAAATGTTATAAACAACAAACAGACATGCGATTGCAGCAATCCCGAGAGATTTGCCTTTATTTATTGAAGAGTTCTGTTGTATATCTCCGAAGTTCTTCATCAGATCTTCACAAAATTAAAATGGAACCAATTTCGGCACATACTTTTTCAAACATAAAAAGAATTTTCAAAATCGGTCCACAATTGACGAAGATATCGGTGACCATAAACAAAAAAAAAAAAAACAAACTTGGAGTCGAACATAGGACCTCCTCCTTTTTGGGAAGTCAGTTAAAAATTACTTTAGGCGCGTTTAGCGATTTTTGGTAGTGGCAAAACTTATGGAATCGCCTCAGTGACATGCTTATATGGCAGCGTTATCAACATACTAATGTGACGAAATAACAGATAAAGAATTAATTAACAGGTTGATTTAAGTGTTCACATCTGTCGGTAGTCCCCAAGATTGCCTTTTTAATTTTTATTAATTATTTAAAAAAAATCTCCAAACATACACTCACATTAAAATATTAATGGTAAGGCGATATCCCCTCAGTTCTATTTGTATTTCTGTAAGCAATGTAATTTATCCTTAGAAAGCGGCGAGTTGTTAAGGTTTCAGGGGAAACTTAGCGGTTGAACAATACGTATTTTTAAGTTACTTCGTAAACTTCGTAGACGTTTCATAAAGGCTTTATTTTCTTCTGACTTGTTTAGAAGGAGCGCCGTTAACAGGATTCACTTTTGAAACCTTTAACCGGTTGGGTGAAAAAACCTTGTGTTCAAAATCATTTACATGAATCAATAGTATTTTTTTTTCAAACCTTTTAACTTAGCCGTTACTAAGGAGTATGCTTTAGAAAGTTACCGTTTTACGGCACTAAAGGGTATGTAGACCCGTAACAAGCTCGCGAGCACGCTTTTATTTTGACCATTCAACAGTATTCATTACGTGTTTTACACCGTCGTCGGGTAGATGAATATTTTAACATAATAAGAAGTAATTAATTATGTACTTTTGCGCGCATCCTCAGACCTTTCAATAAAATTACGCAGTTAGGGTTCAGAACTATCAATTAATGTTTAAAAACGATCTATACAGAACTTGAAGTTAATGTCGTCACGGAAATTGTAAGTTCAGCAAGTTGTGCACATTACAACAAGTAAGGTACATCCACATTCCACCAGGTATGTTTAAGTCCATTTAGTAGAGGACGAACCTATTGTCATCTACAAACGTTGAATCTGGATACAAGCCGGTGTACATCCATAACTATAAGAAAACTCGAAGATGCTTTTGCAGACGTGGGAATCGAACACAGAGTCTCATGCACAACGGTAGTGCTTGAGACTTCTAGACCAATGCGGCTATTGAGGGAGTCCGTTACGACATATACATAACAGATAATTTGAGATCAAGACAACAATAATACACACAAACGAAGTCTGCTTGAGTGCACCAGACTAATTAATACTACTAATATCACAACTACTATAGTTGTATAGTAGTTGTGATATACAACTAATACATACTACACTACACTACTAATTATACTCATTAGGTCAGTGCACACCGTGAAGCGAAGCGACGTGACATGACATTGCTTGAATAGGCCGGACGCTCTAGACAAGTGATATTTTATCAACGAAACCGTCGTCATAGCGATTGGAAAAATAAAACAAAATATGGAAATGTCTAGCACTATCAAAATGCCACGTGATCAATCCTTTACATTTTGGCATTTTGACGATCCCCATCGCTGATAGAGACATTTTGACTAAGGCCGTTTGTTCACGACACGACAAAATGTGGTCACGATTCAGAGCTCCATATATTTGTATGGACCGTTTGTTCATTGCACGACACCGCACCACACGTGACACGATTTACAAAAGGTTTTTCGGCTATGTCGTCGATGCCGCTATGTCGTATCGACTATTTCGCGGTGACGATTTAGCGGCAGTACAAAACAAGTATGAGCTTGTTGACGACACGATACACCGTACCGCACGGCTCACGCGTCGTTCGTCACTCACGCGCTTGGAGAACAATACAAGTGCACAGCAGTGTCGTTGCAGAATAGTGTCTAGTGAACAAACGAACGACGACAGTTCCTCTGCAGTGTGTCGCGTGTTAAAAATCGTGACCGCAAATCGTGTCGTGTGGTGCCTCGTGGACAAACGACCTTAAGCCTATTTTGTTTCGCGACGCAATTCGTGAGACCTAATCGAATTTGCGAAGCACGGGCAAAGTATCGCTGCAACTCGAGGTGCAGGGATGCAGCATAACGCCCCGCGGGCTATGTTTTCTTTTGTTTGAGAACTCGTTGAAATGTGTACCTCTTTGTGTAGTAAATAAGGTTGCATATTCTATCTCTTTTATTATTTATATCTCTAACAATGGCTTCAATAACTTACACAACCTTATTTATAAAAATTTCGAGACTGTTTAGGCATTGCTTACCACATTCTACATTAAAATTTTTCTTAAGAGTATTTTATAATAGAATGTGCCAGTCAGTTACTAAACAGAACGGTATTTTTGTGATTATACCCACAGTTTACCCTAAAGTTGACAAACTAACATTCACATTATATACTCAAAAACTTTACCGACTTCCAAATAAAAACACTACAAAGTGAAAAATAACTTCAATTTCGGCAGCCAGTGTTCGGTTTTTATTTCTTCGTTTTTTGACACCGACTTCTGAAATTGAAGTAAATTTTCACTTTGTAGTGTTTTTATTTGAAAGTCGGTTATATTTTTTTGCAAAACGTATTTATTTTACATTTTTTAGTTATGGTACATAATGAGCAGGTTCAGTAGTAAGGTACATATAATGGCCCAAAGTTATGCTTGAATAGATTACCCAAATAACATAAAATTAACATAACCGGTGAAAAGAGAATGATCAGGGTGAACTGTACATATCTGCACACCCCTTTAGAGCGTACCGATGTGATGTTATGTTATGAAATGGCGTAAACAATAAGCAGATATGCGATTGCAGCAATCCCGAGAGATTTGCCGTTGTTTATTGAAGAGTTCTGTTGTATATTCTTCTATTCTCCGAAGATCTTCATCAGATCTTGATCAGATTTAAATGGGTCCACAAGCGAAGCACCAGCGTTCAAAGAAAAAGAATCATCAAAATCGGTTCAAACTCCTCCTTTTCGGGAAGTCGGTTAAAAGTGTTTGCAGCGTCGCATTTCGGTGTGATCTAGGCCTTATGAAGACTGTTCACAATAACAACAAAAATAACACGTATTTTATAAAGGAAAATGATCAGTGTTCATCGCTTGATGGACTTACGCTAAGTCGCTTCCAAGTAATATGAAAAATATCGCTAATTGGCTATCGATTAGGTTAAAAATAAATACATCCCGTGTCGTGGTATCGATTTTATGTAGCCGTTCACAGGGGTGCGAAATTTGCTGCAATAGGAACAGATTTACATGGTTCACTTAAAAAATATTGGGACTTGCGAACTTTGTATTACTAGGACAAAATATTGTTTTGTAACCGAATAAGTTTTGTAACTTTAAAAATCATTTACAAGTAAGAAAATCAAATTTAATAAAATAATTCAAAACTTATTAGCAAATAGCAACTTTATTTTGCTAGTGAAGACAAAGTTGGCAAAAGGTACCAATTTTTTTTTCAGGTTTGCCTACTTAAAAATTTACGAATAAAATAGTATTAGCGGATATAGACATAGTTTTTTTTAACCTGGAGAATTGCTCATGCATACTGCGCCACTATGGGGAGATAGCGCAGTTATGTGGGACTCCAACCCTCTAAAACTCCACGGTGTCCTCCTGTGCCGCTTATGGTAGCAACACGGTACTACTCACCGCGAACCCGCCGCGGCTGTCCGTCACCGGACCCTCCTCTGGGGAGTAACCCCCGTTACCGGCACAACAGATCACGTAACACGCCGTGACCACTCCAGGGACCAAACCGACACATGGCGCCAGACGACCCCATGTATGGCATCCTTCGTCCCCCTGTGACGGGTCAGGACAGTGGCTCCGCCATGTACCACTTTTCGGCCGTAGGGGATAGGGAGAGCGGCCAACTCTATACCGACACTCCTCCTCCCCTACGTTCGCTATCAGACGGTGACAACTCCATGCAGGCCACGGTGGATAGGGAGAGCGGCGCACCGTAATACGGGCACTCCTCTCCCGCCGCGGTCTCCAACTCTCAGCCGTGATGCCTCAGATACACGAAATCGCACAAGCGGCACCGCAACCTACTTGTTGGCCGCTATGTCGTCGGCTTATCGGCAAAAGCCCTAACGAGTGGCCCTTCCTCGGGTTCCTCTTCGCTTCACCGTGGGTGTTCAAGCCACCACGGCTACTGAGCCCCCCCGCCTCGACAGTGCGATCACCCATCGGGAGGAATTTAGTCATAGCAGCCATAGAATGAATTTAAGTTGGACTATTTTGGAAAAGTGATCCCAGCAATCAAACAAATTTATTTAAGTTTAGTCGGTTTTTATAAGTTTGAAGTGTATGTCAGTGTATTTGTGTATCGTAGTTCCTAAACGGATGAACCGATTTTGATTTAGTTTTTGTTGTTTGAGTGATGACTGTCGAGTGTGTCGTTTGTAAAATTGGTTCAGCAGTTTAAAAGTTCCGTTCATTTTACTCTTTGAATCTGGGTATTTTCAAACGTAAAAGTAAGCTCATTCTTTGTTACTTTATGCAGAACCCAAGCTGAACTGGCCCCGTACCCTGACGTGTCAAAACTATCATAGTTCGATTAAAAAAGGGACAGATGTGTACAAGTCATATACATCTGTCCCTTACGCACACTCAAAATAACCTTACTCTAATAGCTTATGGTTACCCCCCTGGAGTTAGCATTACCGAATCATTTTGTCACGTGCCAATACTTGCAAAGATTCGCCTTCCCTGTTATAGTGGAACAACATATGATTCACGTACCGACTTTATTCAACGTTCAGCGTTGATTCGATTTTTGGGTTTGCCTTGGCAAGCTATGCATTATGCCGACAACATCATTCTGGGTCTGATGGAGGTATGCCATCAGCCGTGCCATCAGTTGGCAATTCGAGCTGCGTCGGTGAACAATGGGCTAGCTATCTACCATGACATGCAACTGATGTTTACATTATGGCAGGGCCTGAGCTGTTGCTATGGGTTAGTTCACATGACCGAACGTTAGATACAATAGATAAAGAACTTTATTTACTACACAAAAAGGCACACATCTCAGTGAGAGAATTCCCTGCCGGAGTCTGTTTTTCGATAGCTACAACCTAGGGGTTTATAATCAAGAGTCGACCACATCATCGCTTACCATCAGGTGAGATAATGGTCAAACGCGAGCCTGTCTATAATAAAAATAACTGGCCAAGTGCGTGTCGGGCTTCGCATATTTAGGGTTCCGTACTAAACAGCAAAACTAAGTTGGTTTTAATAGGCAAAATGAGGAATATCTTGAAAAAATCGGATTTATTAATTCATTGGTATTTGTTAGTAAAATATACGTAATAATAAACATTATCACCAAATTTCAGGTTCATAGGTCAATGGGCAGTTAAAAAATTCTTCGGAACAAAATTTTGTAAAAAATGCTGACTTTGGTGGCTTTTCATTCCTTTGTTCCCAATTTTGTATCTACCAGTTCTAAACAACGAATTAATTTTTATTTAAAAAAATATGTTTTCAAGCCTCCCTTTAGCTGCATGGGAGCCCCTCTTAGAAACATTTAAAATATTTTTTGACAATTTGTATGGCTTTGGGTCAACCAGATGCTTAAACTGTGAAAATTTGAAGACTGTCTCTAGTTTGGCTGTAAAACCTGTGTGATAGACGACGTACAGACGGACAGAAAGACGGACACGTGAGTGACAGCAATAGGGCCCTCGGGTACGGAACCCTAAAAAACAGCCGGCGGCGTCGCAATGCATCTCGAGGTGCCTCGACGAGTAGCGACGACTCTCCGGTAGACGCGGCATACAAAAAAAAAACCTTTTACAAAAAATACAACCGACTTCCAAATAAAAACACTACAAAGTGAAAAATTACTTCAATTTCGGAAGTCGGTGTTCTTGTTTTGGTTTCTGCGTTTTTTGACATTTTTTTTTATTTTTCACTTTTTGTTGAGGTAGTACAAAATGGACCGATTCTCCAAGTGAAGCCAGAATAGATTAACCCAGAAACATGCAACTTAGACTGAAATGGTGGAATTAGAGTATACCAGGGTGAACTGTTCACACCTCTCTCATGTATCTAGTCAACTCAAAGACCAAAACTAGAGATTCTAGTTCGTGTAGTTTACTGTGGAATATTTTGTACATATATATTTTGTAAATGGAAGACATGACAGTGATTGAAATTGTAAATATAATTCAATATTCTTCTTTTTTTGCTAAAAAATTACGAATTTCAACATGAGCATTGTAAATGTTAGGCAATAGTCAGCTTGATTGTTTTTCCATTTTATATTTCATCTACCATAGCTTCTAGTTTGAATACAGATTATGCATGACATAAATGTGAATGATTATATTTTTAAATATATATTTCCGAATGTAATTTGGAATTATCGTGTTGTAAATACAGTCCCCGAACCGAAAAATTATATTACACTCCTTTTATCTTCAAAAATCTTTGAAAATCATTTATCTATTTGCCAAAAAAAAGCGTACTCAGATGTACGCTCTAAAGGGGTACATCCCCTTTAGAGCGTGCTGGCGTGTGTGTTATGTTATGAAATGATGTAAACAATAAACAGACATACGATTGCAGCTATCCCAAATGAATTGCCGTCATTTATTGAAGAGTTCTGATGATATCTCCGAAATTCTTCATCAGATCTTGATGAATGATTGATATGAGACCACATGACAAGAACCAGCTTTCAAATGAAAAAAGATTCATCAAAATCGGTTCACCCAGTAAAAATTTCTGAGGTAACTCACATAAAAACAAAAAATACAGTCGAATTGATAACCTCCTCCGTTTTGTGAAGTCGGTTAAAAACCGCGGCTTCGCGATGTGCCTTTCGACGCCGCGCTGTGAAGCGCGAAACACCAGAGGCCCTAGACGAGTGGCACTCTATCATCGAAAGCGTGGCGATAGCGATTGGACATGCTTGGCAATACCATAAATGGTATTGCCAAGTGATATAAAAATTTCACGTGATCAATCCCCTATGTTTTGGCATTTTGGTTTGTCTAGAGCATCCAGTATGGTCTAGCCCTGAGGCCCTAGATAGGTGGCATTCTGTCATAGAAAGCGTGGCGATAGCAATAGGGTAGTTTACTGAAAATTTGTTTTTTGTCCGTCAGGTAGATTATATTGGTTGAAAATATTGGACAAGTATTTTTCTTTTGACACGTAAACATAAATTGACGACGATACAATGTGTTGAAATATCGTGTGACGTCACGCCGCTAGTACACTTTATACTGCCTTAGCCCCCACGCTTGTGACGTCACTAAGGCAGTATCCTGAACTTTGATGCGTATTTAACTTTGTAATTAAAAGGCTTAGGTGGGACAGGAGGCACGGTGCTCTATGACTGTCCAACTAATGACGCGAGGACTTGCATCTATATCAGGGGCGGTATAGAGGCAATGCCCTTACGTACTTTCTGTTACAGGGATCTCACAACAACTTTGATCCAAGTGGAGATGGGCACAGAGAAAAGGAAAATTATCCTTGCCTCTGCCTACCTCCCATATGAACAAAAGGAACCAGTAACACCACTAATCAGAAGACTGGTTGACTACGGCAACCAAGAAAACCTCGACCTGATACTTGGCTGCGATGCGAATGCACACCATGTCGTTTGGGGCAGCTCGGATGTCAACAAACGAGGGGAGGATTTGTTGGACTTTGTGGTAAGCTCTTCTTTACAAATCCTTAACGCAGGCAATAAACCTACTTTCAGGACCTCGGCGAGAACTGAAGTTATTGACCTGACACTGGCTTCAAACAAGGCCAGCGCTTACATCGAAAATTGGCATGTATCGGACGAAATCTCTCTGTCTGACCATAATTATATATGCTTTAGGTTTAGGACGGCGGGAGAAGCCGAAACTAGACGAAGGAGAAACCCAAGACATACAAATTGGGACTCGTACAGGAGGGACCTAAAAGTAAATCTAGGGAGCCCTAAAGGTAAGCTTAATTCCATACTAGATATAGAATTTGAAGCTGATAGAATCAAGGTGGGCACCATCGGTGCATGGGTAGATAACTGCCCAGAGAAAAAGGCCTTTTGCAAAAAGGTACCATGGTGGACTCCTGAACTAGCTAAAATACGTCAGGAAACACGACAGGCCTTTAATGATGCAAAAGCCAGGAAAGATTTCTCTGACTATCATAGCATGCTGACGAGGTATAAGACGGCGGTACGCAAGGCCAAAAGAACTAGTTGGCGGCAGCATTGTACCTCCATCGAAGCTCTGCCAAATGGAATGAGGTTGTGCAAAGCAATGTCCATGACTAAGACAAACCCACTATCATCTGTAAAGGATGAGAATGGGTATCTAACGGAAACTGGACAGGACACTCTGGGCGTGATGTTTAGAACTCACTTCCCGGAATGTATACTGCGCGATAGCGATGAAGAGGAACCAGTCACAAGGGACGAGCTCACAAGGCAAACGTCCAAAAATAACTGGCTCACGGCAAAGAAAGTGGTAGATGAGAATAAACTGAAGCTTGCCATAGCGGGCTTCCAGCCTCTCAAATCCCCTGGTCCGGATGGCATCTACCCAATACTATTGCAAGAAGGGGCATCTGTTTTGATACCTCATTTGAGTAAGCTCTACAGAGCCTGCGTAGCCTTTGGGTACGTACCCAAGGCATGGAGGGAAGTCAAAGTCACTTTTATACCGAAGGTAGGTAGACCGACTTACGAAGAAGCTAAAGCTTACAGGCCAATTAGTCTATCATCCTTTCTCTTAAAAGCTCTGGAGAAACTGGTAGACAGGTACCTAAGAGAGGGACCACTTAAAATCTTCCCTCTACATAAACTACAGTGCGCCTACAGCCCTGGCAAATCTACGGAAACGGCATTGCATTATGTTGCGAGTCGAGCCGAGGCTGCGCTAGAGGGACAAGAGATCTGTGTCGGGGCTTTCCTAGACATAGAGGGAGCCTTTGACAAGACAACATTTGAGTCCATACGCATCGCTGCAAAGGAACATGGCATCAATGATACCACGTGCAACTGGATTGACTATATGCTGAGAAGCAGAATAGTCAGATCGGAACTGATGGGAGACAGACTTAGTGCAAAAACAACAAGAGGTTGTCCGCAGGGTGGAGTGCTGTCACCATTATTATGGTGCTTGGTAGTAGACTCGCTACTTACCAAGCTCAATACTGGACCATTCTACACAGTAGGCTATGCAGATGACATAGCCATAATGGTTAATGGTAAATTCCCGAACATAGTCTCTGGATTATTACAACAGGCATTGAGGATGACAGAGGAATGGTGTACAAAGAACCACCTCTCTATCAACCCAAGCAAAGCAGTCATTGTTCCATTCACGAGGAAGAGACAACTAGGAAACCTAGGAGAGCTCTCCCTCAATGGAATAAAGCTGACCTGGTCTACCGAAGTTAAATATCTGGGTGTAACGCTTGATAAAGAACTCAGGTGGAAAACTCATGTGGAAAATATTACGACGAAAGCCCTACGAGTGTTCGGCATGTGTCGTTCCACCTACGGTAAAACTTGGGGGTTAAAGCCCAAAGTGATACGATGGCTGTACCGGACAATGATAATACCTATTATCACATACGGCAGCATAGTGTGGTGACCCAGAACAAAGCTTGCCTCGTGCAAAGCGCCACTCACCAGATTACAAAGAACAGTGTGTCTAGGCATCACGGGCGCTTTCAGGACAACACCTACGGCAGCGATTGAGAGATACCTCAATATCCCTCCTCTGCATATGATGGTTGAATTAGAGGCAAGGAAGACATTACATCGACTTGCTGTGGCTGGACTATGGGATGCCTCTAAGCCAAGGACCAACCAGACAAAGTTTGACGGGAATGAAGGCCTGGATCGGGTAACAAGCATGTTATCCGATAAAATGCAAACTATGTTTGTGTTTGAAAGGTCTTTCAAGGTCCAAATCCCTACAATAGAGGACTGGGCGAAGGGAATCGATCCACCAGAACAAGACAGTCTGGTGTGGTACACTGATGGATCCAAAATGGAATCAGGTACAGGGGCGGGAATATACGCAAAAGGTTACAAATGTAGCAAAAGCCTAGGGAAAATGGCAACTGTATTCCAAGCGGAAACTTATGCCATAATAACCTGTGCTCAAGAGAATATAGATAGAGGAACCAGAGGTAAATCCATATATATTCTTAGTGACAGTCAGGCTGCAATCAAAGCCATGGCATCCTACAAAGTGGACTCCGGACTTATTCTGGATGCTGTCCAAACCCTAAACAGGCTTGGGAAGCACAACAGGGTAAGACTGATGTGGGTCCCTGGGCACAAAGGAATCCATGGCAACGAAATGGCAGATGAACTGGCAAGAGAGGGCTCAGCAAATGACTTCGTGGGTCCAGAACCATGTGTAGGCATCTCGACGTGCCTCGTAAAAGCCGCATTTAGGGAGTTTGCAGATCACAGACAGCGAACTCATTGGCTATCTAGCACCGGTCTACAACACTCCAAGAAATTCCTAGGCTCTACGTTCAAAGCCCGGGAATGCATTTGGAATATGAGCAGGGGGCAAATCCGCTACCTGCTTGGGGCCTTTACTGGGCACTTTGGAACCAACGACATGCTCATGAAGATGGGTATAACCGCGACACCCATCTGCAGGTTGTGTGGGGAACATACGGAGCGCATGGAGCACCTTCTTTGCACATGCGATGCACTGGCTGGTAAGCGAATGAGTCTCCTAGGGGCTGGATATCCAAGACCAGAAGACTATAGGCTCATATCTCCCAGTCTCGTTGTAAAATTCATGAAAAGAGTTTTCAACGAGATTGGGGAGGAGTAAGGTATCTAGGGGACCACAATAGATCCCAATGGGTCGAAGTGTCCGAGTTGTTTCTCGGCCCCTCCACAAGATAAGATAAGATAACTTTGTAATTTTTTATTGATTTGGTAAAGCAAAAAATACGTGTCCTATATTATTTGATAATCTCACTGACGTACTAAATAGTATTATCATTAGGGTTCCGTACCCAAAGGGTAAAAACAGGACCCTATTACTGAGACTCCGCGGTCCGTCTGTCTGTCTGTCACCAGGCTGTATCTCATGAACGGTGATAGCTAGACAGTTGAAATTTTCACAGATGATGTATTTCTGTTGCCGCTATAATAACAAATACTAAAAACAGAATAAAATTAATATTTAAGTAGGTCTCCTATACAACAAACGTGATTTTTGTGGCATTTTTTGCGATAATGGTACGGAACCCTACGTGCGCGAGTCCAACTCGCACTTGGCCGGTTTTTTTTTCCTACCCAGGAAACATCCCTATTGTCGCAAAGCCATTTTTTTTCGAATTTAGATTTTTCGATATCGAATCCGTATGGGATTGACAACCGAAAAATGCGAAAAATCACGTGATTAATCCCTTGCATTTTGACATTTCGACTATCGCCTTCGCTGACATCGAATGTCACTTGTCTAAGGCTTTTGGATGCTCTAGGCTTCTTTACAAGCTTTAATTGCACTTGCAATGTTTGTTTTTACTTGCTTTTATTTAACATGCTTTGTGAGTATGTGGGGGTCAATTATTGTACCTGAATTTGTAAACAGTTAGTTATCTCCAACGGATTGATCTGAAGATTTGCATACACGTTTGAGTTGGATGATAATGCATGGTTAGCTAAAAATCTTGGTGTTTTTTTTGTAAATTATATTATTTACACGAGGAAAGTTGTTTGAAACAAAACTTATCACTCCAACTGATTAAAAATCTATCTTCGTGTCTCTTAGGCATTGAAGCTAGGGAGGTGAATAGGTACCTGAAGACATAGCAGTGTTACTCTTCCCTTCCCAACGCATCTTGCACTGAGCGAAATCCATGAAACAGTGGTTCAGGAACACAAGCCGGGGCTCCCTGGAAATTATCCCGGGGACCCCACACACTGGAGCATACGTATCAGGACATTTCTGAAAAAAAATACAAATATCACAGAGAGTAAGTTTTGTGATCAACTTTAACATACTCGTATTTTGAAAGTTGCAAACAAAATCCCTCGGGGGGATGCTTCCATTATCTCGTTTAAACATTTATTTTTAGTTTCACGTTTTAAAACATAAACAATCCTATCCTATTTTGGCGATGGCTTGTATGAAAATGTAATGTAGAACCTTTATTCATAAAAATCTTGACGGTATTTAGCAATTGATTAAAAGATTCTAAATTCGAATTTTGTATAGATTTGAATCAAACATCTGCAACACAATTGTAAGCCACTGCTACAAAGTTAAGATTTTTTATAAAACGCCCATTGTGTGTAATTGTGTTCTCTTCGCACATAATTGCTTTTCCGAAAAGATTTTGACAAAATTTCACTACCCAAACAAATTTTAGCAACCTTTTTTTATACCAATGCAATATTTGAAATAATTTTAGTAAGCACATTTTCTATTGGTCAAATTTTTACTTGGCTGAATATTACTAAGGATAGTGTCATTAAGGCATTTGGTCTTTAATTAAAAGATTTATTACAGCAAAAAATCTTTAGACAGTAAACATCCCCCCACATCTGGCTCCCAGGGTATCAAGGGTGGCTGACAGAAAGGAGCGAGCGCAGTATAGCGCGAGCGACGACATTTTTGCCAGAAAATGAGAGACAATAAAAAATGCGAGCGCGATGAGCGCAGCGAGGAGCTAGAAAAAAAAAACATATAATCATAGACAAGTAAAGTATTTTTGCTACTTTTATATGCAGCTCAAAATATTTTTTTTGCTTACCCTCTGAGGTAACAAAATTTTATTAAACAGGAGCAGCTCATTGCAGCTTATATAATTAATATGCTGAAGAGATAATTTGTCAATTTCTTTTCGATGAAACATAGGTAACCCAATTTTTTATCATTGACTAAGCAATTGACTGAATAGAAATGGTAAATTGAAAACTGACGATACTAAATATTTGGCTTATTTTATTTTGCGTAAAATGTGTTATTCCAACTGAAATATTTGACCACATAAAAATTGGTAAAAGTACTAGTTGGTAAACAAGTTATTGATTAAACGTTCACTTGCCAAACATTAGGTTTGCGTTACAATTATTTGTGAAGAGATTTTTTGCTAAGTAATAATTTGGCAAATGAAATTATGCGGAAAATTGTTTGGGAAGTGATAATTTGTCAATTTATTTTCGATGAAACATAGGTAACCCCAGTTTTTGATAAGAGTATGACTAGTTACAATGTTTTCGTCAGGTCATCAAAATCACTACGAATCTAGTGGATGCAAATTGCCCGAGCTCACAGACTCATATAATTATTAAAATTTAATTATAAACGATTTTTCCTTCGTGAGCTGTCACCGGCACACAATGCCCGCACCCCATCGCAGCCTGCAGCGTTTAATTCCACGATGCAGTAGCCACTTCACTTTCAATAATTAACTGACCATAGACTAATATCTAACTAGACAAAGGCCCTCCATCTCTACGAAAATTAAGCGTGCCAATTTTCTCACGCAATTTAAGAACAAATTAACTGGTAAAGAAATGTTTCCATTGTTACAATCAACTTTATTTGTAGAGTTTATACAGCTTATTTTATAGCATTTTTTTTTTATATTATATATTTTATTATAGCTTATATTGTATGTCGTTGTGTGACAATTAAACACTTTTCTTTCTTTCTTTTATTCTCAATACGGTACAATTAGTTATGTTTCTAGATGTCGGTTGATGTCCAGTGCCGAATGTGCCGATAACGTTTAATGAAACAGACAGATTTTTGTCTGTGGAATAGACAAACCAGATTTGGCAATAATATTGAAGACAAATTACACACAAAAATTAAAGTATTAATTTTATGCAAGTGTTTTTAAAAGAATTTTCATAATTCTTGGCATTGCGTGCCCCTAATTGCTTGAATTTTGTTTAAGTCGAATAAAATAAGACTTTTGTGTTTATTATTACAAATTTTTAAAACAGTATAGGTACATATGGAAATGGGTTCTGTTGGTTATCCTTTACTACCTTGGCTATTTTTCGATGTACAAAAACGACTTTTCTACAGATTTATTATATGTATTGATGTAGCTATATTGGAGTACCTACTAAAATGCTGCAAACAATTTTAAATAACGTAAAAATTCCCTTTAAAGTTTTGTTTCTATTCGCATCTGTATTCTTATTCACCACGGTTATTATTATTTCAGTTTATTATAACTATTTTTTTTATAATCTCACAGAAGGTAATAAAGTTAGGCTCTTTTCTGATGGCTTGACGCGTTTCGATTTATATCACACCGATAAGTGATTTTACTCAGTGATATTGCAAGTATGTTCACATGCACGCAATACGATGCAATTCGACCGAATTTCGCTTGAAATTTTCATAGAAAATAATATGTGCGCGATATCGCCTATCGACGCAATTTTAATTGCGTTGTTTAATCAGTAAAGGGCCTTATTCAATCAATCTACCTAGCCTTTTCCCAACTTTTCCCAGTGTTTTACATGGAGCGACTGCCTATCTGACTTCCACAACCCAGGAACTGGACAATATGATACCCCTTGGCAAGTCTGTTGTCAGATATCAGGTTTCTGACTACCCGTAACGACTGTCAAAGATCTTCAAATGACAGCCGGGACCAACTGCTTAACGTGCTTTCCGAGGCACGATTCCTATCTCGCTATGTGACGATGGTCACCCATCCGCGGAATGATCTCGGCAAGCGTTGCTTAACCTTGAAGATCTACCCGTGTGGCTGCTATTATTTAGCCATGAGCTGTCACATGTCTTCGAATTATTGGTTCTAGGACATGCCGGTTTCCTCACGATGCTTTCCTTTACCGTTTTGAGAGCAGTGGTGATGACCTAATTTACACAAGAAAAGCGCCTGCCTGGATGCGAACCCACGGGCTACAACTTGTAAGTCGCGGCCGTTACCACTGAGCCACCACTGCTCTCGATTAAATATAAACATCAGAACAATAAAAATAAAACATACGATGCAATTCGACCGATATACGCTTGAAATTTTCATAGAAAATAATATGAGCGCGATATCGGCTATCGACGCAATTTTAGTTGAGTCGCATCATCAGGAAAGGGCCTTATTCTTTATTGTTATGTTATTGTAGGTTATTAAATGATCAAACTTGATATTTAAAGAAGATATGTAGTACCTACCTACAACATCAAAGGTTTGATTTAATTAAATATCCTTCTAAACGGGAAGTTTTTATCAACATGGTTGCTTAGGACGTCCGCCTTAGCGCTAATAAGGGACCGGACGAGCGGTATCTATTTATAACTTGTTGTGACTTTAGTTTCTTATCCTAAGGTGTACTATACCGAGATTATCGGGATATAAAATGTTGTATGTTAACACATCCAGGTTATAAACTATCTGTGTACAAAATAGCATCCATATCCGCTCATCTGTTTTTGCGGGATTGAAAAACAAACATACAATATTTTAAATATTATTATTTTTATTTATAATATTAGTAGGTTGTAAAATTTACTTGCTGACACCCGCGGCTTTGCTCACGTGGAATCTTTACAAATTATACCCTATGTGTTATTCTGATAAATAAGCTATATGTCTGTAAAGATTCATCAAGATCCGTTCTGTACTTTTTGCGTGAGAGTCACACATCCATACTCACAAACTTTCACATATATAATACTAGCGGATGCCTCGCGGTTTCACCCGCGTAGTTCCCGTTCCCGTGGGAATACAGGGATTAAAAGTAGCCTATGTCACCCGAGGATAGTGTAGCTGCTCAACAGTGAAGGAATTCGGTCCAGTTGTTTTTAAGTTTATTCGTTACATACGGTCCAGTAGTTTTTAAGTTTATTGGTTACATACAAAAATACTAATATTTCAATCTGGTTTTGGTTAGCCAGCTCGCGAATATGTATCCTCCGACTGCACAACATGATTTTTTCTTGTTTACGTCTTTTTAGTTCGCTTTTTAAGCAGTCGGGTGTTTTGATTTTTTGAATTAATTTTTTTATTATTATTATTATCTTACTTACAGTTGGACATTTATGGTAACAGCTATTCAATGTCGGCAAGTGATCGTAATCCTCGCTGACATTCTTCGGTATTTTGGTCCAAGGTTCAAACACTTTTATGGGGCCGAACACCTTTACCAGTCTCCTTCGTGTAGACACGTTGAGCTTCGACTGCATATCCCTGATCCTTAGATTTACATGATGCGTATTGGCGAAGAAGTTACGTATACTTTCGTTTATATTCCGAGGGTCTATCATTGATCTCACCACGATAAGGTTCTTTGTCTTGAAGGGATTATATTCAGTTCCAATCCCTTCGGGTGTGGGTGTCGATTCTTCCTCATCTAGTATTTCGTTTTCTTCTTCTTCCTCCGAATTGATATCATTTGAACAGATAAAGAAATCAGTGATGGCAAATTGTTCGTCCTTGTCAGTCTTGTCACAGTTATACCTGTGAAGCCGGCATTTGTTTTGGAATATTCTAATTTTGAATCCTTCGCCTTCTGGTCTGATGGCGCACACTGGTTCTCCAACCTCTGTGCATTCACAGTTATTACCAAAATGGACATTATCAATGTTTTCTGGTTCTGTCGCTGGTTTATTGGAACAGTGTTTCATACTTGCTAGTCCGAAAGCTGCAACAAGAGAATACGGTAGTAAGATCATAAAATATTCGTTATAAGTCGCATTAAGCGAGGACTTTGCGACGGCGGCGCCAGAGCTTTAAATATTTGACGCGATGCATGGAGCGATCAATACCTATATTAAATGATGTTAGCACCGTCTGTAAGAGTTGCTATATGTACCTACAGCACTGAGGGCATCATTTATAATAAAAGTTGAAAGTAAAAATAAGTGTAATAAGCTTTTAAAAAGTATAAAATATGGCTTGTATGCTTATCTCTATCACTCAAAGGTTTGCTGGCAGAAAACTCCATTTTGGAGTTAAGCTCGCCTTTGTTCATGAATATTGATTGCACTTTGTGTAAATGTATTGTTTTGGTGTACAATAAAGAATTAATAAAGGATAATTACGGCAAGTTTCAGCTAAATCGGATGTAAGGAAGTGCTTGGAAAATCGATTAACTACTACTTATTGCCGGACACACATACAAAAGCAAAGTTACGAGTATATTAGCGTGGAATGAAAACATTTCGCCGGTTTTGTGTTTAGCAACTGTTTTAAAGATTTTGAATTCAAATTCTGTGAAGAAAAATTTAATTAAACATTTGATAAGCAGTTGTTATCTTCGTCGATTTTTTTATAAATAAGGCTGCGAGTGTTTTAATTTTCAAGATTTCGATAGAAGGAATGGTGAGCGTTACTATGTACTGGCTCCTGAAATGAGGTTTTATTGTGTTTGTACATCATGCTTTCTGCCTAAGTTATTTGAAGTTAGTTGAAAGAACCTGATGTTAGTGGGTTTTACACACTATGCAAAGACGAATCAATCGACACCTTATTTATGGAAATTGTGCACCATTACATACATTTTCAAACTCATAAACTTTCCTTCGTTTTCCATAGTCGCATAAACCATAAATAAATAATATATTTTAAAAACAAACTTTTTTACTCGCCCCAGAAATCGCTTTCATTCGACAATAATTAATTAGCTCGCCATCTTTGCGAGTCTGCCATATTGGATTTAAAATTATGTCAGTTAACTGGCCGTGCCATTGTCATCCAAACAAAACGTATAAACAAAATTTCAGGTCAATCGGTTCTGGATAATAGTTTTAAAATTCAGTTGCTAGATTTAACCCATAGATACTAACAAGGCAAGTTAAATCAAAGGGAAAAGAGTTCAGTAGTGAAGGCAAGAGGAGGGTGCATATTTAAACGGACAAACGCTCGAATCGCGACCCCGCATAGTGATACGCAGTAAGCGGCTGTAATGGCGGAAATCCCTTAAGACCCCAACTGCTTAACGCGACAATAAAGTTACCCTCGGCTCTCTTATCAAGTCAGTTTGCTGAAACGTATCAACAGGTTGTGTTCCGATTGTCTATCGTTGCTATGGCAAACGATAAACACTTTTGTTCGCAAGCTAAGCATGTAAGTTTAAATGCGGGCTGTACTTTAGGGTAGTCTGTATTACTCTGTATTAATTAGTCATTACAAAAGATAGGTAATCTTTCAGTCAAATAGCTAGGTGTTTTTTGGGGTTCCATTCCTCAAAAGGAAAAATAGTACCCTTAGAGGATCACTTCGCTGTCTCTCTGTATGTCCGCCTGTCAAGACCTTTTTCTCAGGAACGTTTGGCGATCATGGCGCTTGTAACGGTGCTGAAATATCGAGCTCTCAACCAAAAACAAAATATACATGGTAAATATCCCGAAACAAATATTAATTCTAACGTTTGGAGAAATTATTAAGTTGACATCATAATAATAATTTCTTGTTAGAATTTGTTGACATCTTATTATAATTTCTTAATAAATTAATTAATTAATATCATATACTCAAGTCAGCAATATCTTGGAGCTGTGAAAAATCAAACTTCTAAATTACCGCAATCAAAGATACAGCCGTTCATGCCACATTTTTGACACTAGCAAAAGAATCAAAACGTATAGGGTTCTGTCCGTTGACATAGAAGCTTGCAATTTTTATTGTAAGAAGCAATGTATTATATCACAGGTAAAGGAAAAAACCAAATCCGTAAATTTATGCATGTGCACCATTGAGTTAAATGTACTACGTAATAGAGGAGACTCCTCAATTCAATTGTTTGTAACACAAACGCTGCAATGTGACACGTTTGAGTACTCAATTTTGTTTTTTATAAAATGCCTTCGTGTGTATTGAGATACTGTTCAAACAACTCGAGAAATATAAGTTAAAGTCAAGAAATGAGTTTTCAACAGTAAGTTGAAAACACGTTTAATTTAATTATATTTTATTAATTTATTGCAACCCGTGACGTCGCGTCACCGCGGAGGCGGGAGGACGGCCATGTTTGTGTGAATGTCAAAGAGTAAGGAAAAGTTAAACTGCGCGCATTGATTGTTTATCAACACCCCCCCTTGCCCTCCCGTTGTCACCGAATTACGCGCAATCTTTTGTATGAAATAGCTTCTCTAGTACGTAGTACATTTAACTCAATGATGTGCACTAATGACATTCTAGTAAACAGATATTTTATGACCACGCGCATTGTGTAGACTCGAATACGTTCTAATTGTCTTTAGTCTATGTCACGCATGGCGAAGAGCGATACGCTTTGTTGAAACAAAAACAAAATTTAAATTATGCCATCGTGTTTATTTAGAAAGTGTACCAATTATGATACCAAAGTACATAAAATAGAAGGGATCTCTTATCATATGTAAGTATGCAATCAGTGCTGCCAACTCGTCTAAGCAAAAACGCGCTGTTAGCTCTTTAAAAACGCGCTAGAAAGCGCTAAATGGTCGCTGTAAAAAAAGCTTTATTCGGCGCCAAATACAAGCAAAACGCCCAATAATTTGAGACAGGGACGTGTTTTTTTATTGAATCAAAATATGTCTTAGACAAGAGTTAATACAATATAGTACTTGTTTAGTGATAATAAAATAAAATAATAACATGTTAATATAATTATTTCATAATATAAAAGTAAAAAATTTATTCACCATCGTCTGATTCTACTACATTTGCTTCAGCCGCTGAATTATATGGTTGGTCAGGTTGGTCTTGATCAGTTTTGGACTTGAATTTATATTTATCTGTGGATGAAATTTGCCTCAACACGTCGTTTAGATGTTGATAGTTTGCGAAATTACTTTTTTTTAAAGAAAGTCCAAAGCTTCAAAAAGCGCTAGATTTAGCGCTAGGCGCTAGAACGCGCTATTGAACAAAAAAAGCGCTAGATCTGGCGCTGAAAGCGCTAAGTTGGCAGCACTGTACGCAATACACCTCAATTTACTTTTTTTTTCCTAATAAAGGTTATTATTAGGTTGTTTTGTTTTTATTAGGTTAGAAAAAGAAAAAACATTGGTGGTCAGAATACTGTTTGTTTACATTCACACGCAAGTGACAAACACTAGCTGTCTTTTTTTAGGGTTCCGTACCCAAAGGATAAAAACGGGACCCTATTACTGAGACTCCGCGGTTCGTCTGTCTGTCTGTCTGTCACCAGGCTGTATCTCATGAACCGTGATAGCTAGACAGTTGAAAATTTCACAGATGATGTATTTCTGTTGCCGCTATAACAACAAATACTAAGAACAGAATAAAATAAATATATAAGTGGGGCTCCCATACAACAAACGTGATTTTTTTGCCGTTTTTTGCGATAATGGTACGGAACCCTTCGTGCGCGAGTCTGACTCGCACTTGGCCGGTTTTTTGGTTGTTTTGTGAGTGTATAACGTATCTGTTTACTAGAATATCATTGATGTGCACAGATAACAAAAAAAAAAACTTCTTTGCAGTTGGTAATCTAACCGTGATATAGTTGTATGGGAACAACACTGCCAATGACAAACTTAATTTTGTCCCTCAATCCAGTTCATCTTTTCGTTAGAGCAATGTTCGGTAATCACATCATCAGCCTATTAATGTTCCCACTGCTGGGACACAGGCCTCCTCTCTGTGAGAGAGGAAGGGCCATAATCGACCACGCGGGCCCAGTGCTGGTTGGTGGATGTCACATATCTTCGAATTTTTGGTTCTAGGACATGCCGGTTTCCTCACGATGTTTTCCTTCACAGTTTTTGAGAGCAGTGGTGATGAAATAATTTACACAAAGTAAAGCGCCTGCCTGGGTTCGAACCCACGACCTACAACTTGTAAGTCGCAGCCGATACCACTGGGCCACCACTGCTCTTTAATGTTCGGTAATGTTGCCTAATTATTTTGGTTAATGTAGCTGTTTGCACGAAACCTTCAGTACCCGAATCCGGCTCACATTTGGCCGCCTATTTCTTTTATAATTGATTGGATGTGGTCGAATATGGAGCATGTTTACCTAGAAGTAGCGATAGCCGAGAGTGTGCTAGGGGTGCACACTCTCGGCTCAAATACTTCCAGGTAGTACACAAAATGGAAGTGCTACATAGATAGATTAGGTATACTTTATTATACACCAAAACATTTACACAAACCAAGAATAAAAAAAATAGTACATCATCGGTCTTATCACTAACAGCGATTTTAACCAGAAAAATTTGTATGGACCTAAAAATTTATTCCCGAAACATTTTATATTATTCTTTCTTATTTTTTTTTTACCCTCTTCAGATATGTAGCTCCATATTCTTGCTACCTTTAGGCTAAACAAGCCGATCATTCTTCCATACAATCGGACAAAACTGATAACTTCACTATTTAGTATAAAACATCTAAATCTAGTAGGTTATCAATTTTTCTTGTCAGGATTATTGCATATAAGTGATATATAGGATTATTACTTATTAAAACGGTAAAAAAAAATGGTTTGGAATTTATGAGCCTCGAAAGTTCCATATTTCGACTTCATTTTTACACAGATTTTAACGAAACTTTAAGCGTAAAAATATAGTACTTCTATACTAATATTATATATCTTTACTTCTATACTAATATTGTAAATATGAAAGATTTATATTTTTGTATGTAACGAATAGGTAAACTTAAAATTACTAGACCGATTTCAAAAATTCTCTCACCGTTGGGAAGCTACACTATCACCGGGTGACATAGGCTACTTTTTATCCCTGTATTCCCACGGGAACGGGAACAACGCAGGTGAAACCGCGAGACGTCCGCTAGTTAGGAGTATAAAAAGCCAACATTATTTACTAATACATTATTTATCAAACTTATTATTATTATCTAGCCTGAATTGTTCCATTCCCGGCTTTAGTTTGTGTATAGTTTTCTTTTTGCCAAAACACTGCTAAAATTTTTCGCGTGTTCACTATCGGAAGGAAGAATTGTGCATCTCACACAAGTTAACATTTATTTAAATAAAACGTCTATTGCATTCAGTTTTCTAGTTCTGTTTTAGTCTCAGTGAAATCGTGTATCAATAACATCCAACAACCTGCATCCATATTTCATCTTCAACGATTCATCACAACAGACTGCATTCAAGTCAGAGATGTAAATCTAACTAGATAACGCAATTCACTCCATCTGTATGAAAACCAAGAATGCTACTTTTTCGCGCACAACTTACCGATAAAAGGAAATGCTTCTACTATCTCGGCCAGCTTTTTTTGTAGAGATTTTATAGCTCAATACGGTACAATTAGGCATGTTTCTGGATTTATGTTCATCCGTGACCCGGTTGGTGTAGATAACGCTAAATGATACAGCTAAAAGGAAGAGCATTGCCCTCCCTTTTCTCACTGAATGTGCGTTTAATCTAGAACAGGAACATTATTTCTTGATCTTTTAGTATAAACGAAAGCTAGTTTTCAGCGTTTATACCAAAATATCAACGAGAACCAAGAACTAGAATTCTTGCACATCGCTAGAACACAAGAACACTTTGAAGAGACCCCTCCGGGGAGCGAGCACGTTCGAAGTGCTGTTTACAACAAGCGATCGTCAAAGGCTGAAATCGAGAGCTGGTGCACAAAGCACTAACTATCAGTTAACCTCTTAAAAACATTCCGATTAGCTATCACGAGCTGCATGAGAACCACCTCAACAGCAGTGATGGAGATAGCCCTACAAATAACTCATCTTGGACCGGACGATTGAGTATCAACCTCTCATCGCTGCCCCGTGTTACAGAACACAAATACAACCTATGTTCAACAAAAACTCTAACATACAAACAATAGAGGAAGAAAGGGATCAGTCAGGAGCCAATGAAGTAATTCTAAAATAATTTAATAGAGTGGCGATAGAATGAGCATCCACTCGTCTGATATAAATCGGCCTTAACGCGAAGCACATTAAATTTGTGTCATCTAGTTAGACTTATGTCTGTGACTCAAGTGGTGCTCAAAATCTTATTGGAATCGGCTTTGTGAGTTCAGTTCGATCATTCGGAAAAATAACAAGTACGCTTCGCACAGCTGATTCGATTTGACTGCCACGATCCACGCTAAGGACGCGATCCTAGATCTATTAGCTAGTTAATTCTACTTAAAAACTGGTCAACTTGAAGAGTTAATTATTTGAGTATTTGTCTAGACTTACAATTGATAAATAAACCCGTTTTACGAAATTTTAAACCATTGGTTAGCACATTAAACATTGGTTGAGTTAATATTACATGTTAATTAATATCTAACCTAGTAGAACTAATTGCTTCTTGACCTTGAACAAAACTTCTAGTTAATAAATGTAAATAAAAAAACATTTTTCCAAGTTACAGACTTAAAATTACACAGTTACATATATAATTATAGTTGTGGAAAAGTGTTTATCAAAAACTCATTAAAATAGTATAAATAAATTTTAATTCGTTCAGTTTAAATTTCAATAAAAAAGAATACAAACAATACCTAAATCTTCCACCTTGAATCAACAAACCATCAGTAAAATTCAATATAAATACATCAATACATATATTATAATAATTACACAAAAAAGAATTAAAACATTTAAAAAAACCGGCCCACTGCGAGTGTGACTCGCGCGCGGAGGGTTCCGTATAAACAGCTACATTCTCCAAAATAAATAGGTAACATTATTAATGATAACACCGAACATTGCTCTAACGAAGGGGCAAAATTAATTTTGCTATTCGAAAACTGTTGTCCTCATACATCAATATACATTTTTTTTGCTTTTCCAAGTACATTTTATAAGTTGGTAGACTATTACTTGTAAAGCCTACTTAGCGATGATAGTTTTCCTTTTAATTTCGTTCTAAATACCCGTATGCCGTGATTTTTTTCACGTATCCAAAAGCAACCATTTATTTGTCACGGCGGACACTTGACTCTAACAAAAATTAGCCATCTAAAGCTTAATTTTACGCAAACGAATCCCTGAATCGAAAAATAGTTTTGACACACCTGTAATATAACGATACCCAACACTTTCTTTCTTTCTTTCTAGTACTTAGAGTCTCTAAGCTAAGCTGCGGAAGGACGGAGGGAGAGACGGACATGCCGAAAATATAAGGGTTTCTTATTGACAACGGGATCCTAAAAACTGATAGTGATGACAAAACACACGTTAAGTAGAAACCTTTGACTCCGTCAACGGAATCGCGCGCTAAAATGCGAAAATTACGAAATAAAGTCTACTTGTATTCAGCGAGAAAACAGCACAACATTGTATCTATAAAGCCAACATGCATACTAAATTTGACTTGATAAATTAAACTTGCACCCGATAGTCGAAAACTAAACACATACTAAGACTACAGACTTCGAGACTTAAACTTCTCTTGAACTAAACTCTAAAGACCGCGACAAACTAATAGCAGGGATGCCTGAAGCTTCATTTTCTAATAACGTAATGGATGTCAAGTAGTGTACTTCAAACCACGGTCTTTCTACGTCTGAGTAGCTAAACTACATGCTCGCTATAATTTAATTTTAGAAAAACGTCTCTGTTTATTACCAATATTAAGTCGTTATTTGCTTTGATATTTTTGTAAGTGAACACACATACAATTTTTTTTTCGAATTTCCGTGCTCTTACTTTAAATGGTATTTATGTATATTTGCACAGTTGAAAGCAAGAATAAATGACATTATTAATCTCTGAATACTTTTTTTTTTTATTTGATCATTTTCTTTCAATGTCATCAATTTCTTTAAATAGATCCTTGTGTTTTCACGCTCCCAATTCACGGCCGGTAAAATAATTTTGGCGAGACGGGCAGAGATTCCCGAATGAGGGTTAATTAAGTGAAAGTGGATTACAAACAATACAAAGGGTCGTCATACCAGACACCGTCTGCGTTCCAATCTCAATAAACATCATTATTTAATATAAACGGAATTTGAGTAGGAACCTGTTGTTAGTTGTATAAAACGAAGGCACAAAATAAACACCAGCGTGTTATTCGCCAGCCATTTTATTCGTCTTTCCAGCCAGCGCTGTAAAGACGAATAAAATGGAATGCGGTTCTATTCAAAGACCTTATACTTCTTACTACTAGACTGTGCACTATGGCGCAAAAACCGATCCGAGCGAGAGGGCTCCCTTTGGTAGTGTGTCTCTTTCTAATGAGGTGACCATGACCAAACAGAACACGGGACAAATTGATTGTAAAAACGGTAGTTTAAGTATTCCGATATGTTGATGCTACCTAACTGTGCTACCTAAACCTACCTAATTTATAGTTAATAAAAAAAAGCGTTTATATTTTTTGGTATCTATATCACTAACCGTATGGTGTCGGGCGTAAAGATTTTCACCATCCCATGTTTGCCCGTGGGTGTCGTAAGAGGCGACTAAGGGAAAAACCAGAGAATGGGCAACAGCGTTCTCTGTGCACTTGTAACAACCATACTGCGATCGCCAACCCACCTGCAAAGCAATCCCCATGAATATCACAAATAAACATAGGGGCTCTATTGCCCGGCAGCCTGTACCCTCGACAACGGTAGCGGTCGAAGTTACGGTATGGCAAGGGGTGCTAAGAATCCCGGACGAGATCCGGCTACCCTAACAAATACCGACGACTTGACCTGGCAACGTACAACACGCGCACACTCCGGACCGACGAAAAAATTACCGAACTCAAAGAGGAATTGAGCAGTTTACGATGGAGTATTAAAGGGTTATCTGAAGTTCGAAGAGAGGGGGAGGACTCAATAATCCTCAAATCCCAAGTCTCTTCAAGTTTCATTCTTCAAGACCATCGTATAGATTGGAACAAAAAGCTCTCTGATCCTACTCTCAAGCTCATGAAGGAGAGGCGTTAGATGACCCTGCAGTCTTCTGACGGTGCTTTGAAATACCGGCAGCTAAATATACCTCAAAGGATCTCTATTTCACATATTGTCCAGTTCCGTAGACAGTTGAGAAATTAAACTACACCAACTATATTCCACTAGGAATCAATTTGCAAATAATATTAACAGCCGCTGCATTTCACTCGAACAAAGTCCGCCAAAAAATCCGCAAACGACCATCCTACATTTAGTATTACCAGGCCCAAACATTTTAAAGTACTACTCATACTCAGTATTAATGAATATTTTTTAAAATACAACGAATTGATTCAATATAGGAACTGTAGAAATATTATATACTTTTCTAGAAATATTTAAATACGTGTCAAAGTCTATGAATTGTTAGTTTTGGTATAACATAAAAAGAAAATATAAAATTTTCTACCATTTCTACCAAACCCAATGATTAGTTGAGCTAGCAAGAGGTCAGACAAGGACACACTACCAGCGGAAACCCTCTCGCCAGGGCCGCTTTTGGTTAGCTACCGCTTATAAGGAAATAGCTAACCTAGGTGTATGATGATAGATTTCATTTTAGCTAAACAAAAAAAATTGGTACACAGTCTAGTAGTAAGAAGTATAAGGTCTTTGGTTCTATTATTCAAAATCTGTTAGACATGTCTATGGTTACAAGTCCATCATAACCTATCATTGTCCGTATATATTAGTTTATCTGTGCCTATCATAACATAACACAAATAGAAAAAAAAAACCATGCAGATGCAGACACCCCTTTGAATTTCGAAACCAACAAAATACATTTTCATTTTGTTTGCCTGCCAGTGGTATTCGATATTGTATTGTTATAAGCCCAATTCGTCAATACTACACTTCGCAGGTATAAATTTTGCATGGGGTTTAAATCAGGGTGGGGAGAGGGGGTGATATGGAATATTGTACCTGTCTGTCTGGTGCCTGGGCAACGGGGAGATGGGTGGGCTTACATCTCCCCTTGCCGTCTGGCTGCAGTGCCATTAGGGTGTCCTATGAAACAAAGATGGGTATACAATAATATTAGTTGATTGGTGGTTTGGTAACAATTACGGATTAAAGTTTCAAGCACTGGATAACCTATAGTAATAATTTAGACTGTTGATCCGCAAGCTTGTCGACTTTATAGGTATTGCATGATTTGATGTAGTTGGGGAAAATTTTAACAGAGGAACTTTTATAGAAGCGCCAGTTTCGGAAAAACTGAACTATTACCAAATTTATCATATGATTATGTTACGGCCTACCTTCTTTTTAGCCGACTTCCCAAAAAGGAGGAGGTTCTATGTTCGACTTCAGGTTTGTTTTTTTTTTTTTTTTTTGTTTGTTCACCGATTACTCCATCAATTGTGGACCGATTTTGAAAATTCTTTTTTTGTTTGAAAAGTATGTTCCGAAATTGGTCCCATTTTAATTTGGTGAAGATCTGATGAAGAACTTCGGAGATATACAACAGAACTCTTCAATAAATAACGGCAAATCTCTCGGGATTGCTACAATCGCATGTCTGTTTGTTGTTTATAACATTTCATAACATAACATCACCCCAGTTCGCTCTAAAGGGGTAAGCAGACCTCTCATTTCACCGGTTATGTTCAAGTTTCATGAAATCTATTCTGGCGAAATAGTTCCCTTACTAACTTGCCTATTAGGTACGTACAACTAAAAAGTGAAAAATAAAAAAACTTTTTTGCAAAAAAATACTACCGACTTCCAAATATAAAACTACAAAGTGAAAAATAACTTTAGTTTTTGAAGTCGGTGTCTTTCGTAGGAACCATTTTTTTTGCGTTATGAAAGAAGAAAGAAGTCGGTAGTATTTTTTTGCAAAAAAGTTTTGAATTATAGAATCGCATTCCATTTTATTCGTCTTTCCAGCCAGCGCATCGTGTTTATCTTCTGTCTTCGATTTATAAATCTGAATAAAAGTTAGTTTCTGAAAAAGTTCTTTTTGAGAAATTGGCTTCTATATCCTTAGAAAGTTTAAGTTGAAAAACTTCTCAATTTTTTTTTGGACCTAGGAATCTTGCGTATATGGAAGTATTTATTTTACATTGTTCTCACATTTATATTATTTTTTTTCAACGAGAATGATGTAACCAAAAAATTGTAATTAAAACTGATGGAAACGAGTTTCCGTGGAGTTTCTTGCAAATTCTTCTCCATTGAGACCTACTGACGCTTGCGAATTTGCAACTAGAGTCATCTTTTTTTTTGTTTGACAATTCAGAAGTACCTCTAAGGTTTATTTGAAATAAACTATTTGATTGATTGATTGTATAAAGATTTTGGACTAGCAGTTTTTTATGTCATACAGTACCGCGTAAAAGCTCCCGTTTGTCCCAATGACTCGCAAATAAACAATTTACATTTCTTTATAACTCGACGTAAAGGCATCTTTATACAGATTTATGAAATGAAAACTCACAGCCCCTAAGTAAATAGGGACAAGGGTAGGAAGCGTTGAATCAGAGGGGGAAAGGGGACCGACAATAATCAAGTTCAAGTTCAGGGTCTTTTGACGGTCTAATTATTACCAAGGAGAAGCGTATTACTCAGTTACTGGGTTTGGAGGTCAAACAGGCACCTCGCTACAGCGAGGAAAATGGTGCACGAAAAACAGCATTGGTAATATTGATCGTAAAATATTTTTTTAGAACTGTTATGCTTGTGTTTGTCACTTTGTACCTACTATTACTAGATAAATATTTGGCTAATTTGCGAAAAATTGCTCAATTACATTGGATTCCATTGTAAATGTCGGAGACACAGTCGTATTGGCCGGCGATTGAAATAGATTTTCTATCGTGCTGTCTTTGGAAGTTGAAGGACGAGTCCAAGGATCTGGGCACGACTGTTTTTATAACTCCAACGACGGCCTTGCATAAGAGTCCTCTATGTCTCTTTCTGCCACGATACTGGACTTCCAGCCGCCGTAACACTTAAGCGTGGTCAGATCAGCGCCCGAATCAGTCACACACTTTTGACTGATTCGGGCGCTGATCTGACCACGCTTAAGTGTTACGGCGGCCGACGCGTCCTCCTAAAATATTGCCAGGTGTATTGCTCTGGTTCCTGTACTGTGGATATTTCGCGTGGCAAACCACAAATTGTAGTACTTCCTTTGCAATATAATAAAATAATCAGTCGATTGGTGTATTATTCAGGGCCTTAGGCTTAATAATTATCTACAATTTTGACATATTCGTCACGAATCACGAAGTTCCTATTAATATTGGTCTTCGTGTTTGATAAGTTAACCAACAGCAACTTTTCTGAATACTTCTGAATGGTTTTCTTTGTAATACGTGAGTTCATTAATAAGGACAACCTATAATGCAAAGGAAGTACCTACTGTGAACAAAGATTTTATATTAAAAAAGCGAAATACTTATTTTTGTAGTAAGAAATTCAGAGTCGGGCGATTCGTTGAGAAACTGCTCAGTGTTAGTAGTGGTGCAAATTTTAGATAATTCCGGTTTGCGGCCGCTTGACTTTTTCTTAAAAAATGGCAATAGTTTGGAATATTTTTCTATGTGTATAAAAGTTTTTGTTTTTATCGTGGCTTTTAACATCCAAAAAATGCTCAAAAGCGTGCTTGATTTCCTTGTTTTAGATAGTTTAATGGAGAATGATAGCATTATAGTTTCCGAAAACCACGTAGACCCGTTCTCGGTGACAATTCGACCATTCCCCGGCTGCAGCGATCAAATAGAGGTGCGATTGCGGACTCGCCAAGTTCCAAGTTAATAGTCATACAATGTAATTTAGTGTACTAGTTTCAATTTTTACTTTTAAGATATTTTATTTTTATACATGATATTTACAATATCACTTAATTTAAAAAGAAAATAATAAGTGTTTATTTGTCACAAAACGACATACATTATAATAACATGCTTATGCTAAACCCTTAACAATAAGTATTAGTAGTACTTAAATTAAGTTAGTAAAGACGAGAAAATTTAATTACCAGATTAGATACAGAAACAGATAAGTAAATTGTAATGGTTTGTACAACACTTTAGCATTTATGTAGTGCTTATACTCCTTACCTGTCAAAAATTGTGACACTCGGCTTTAGTTTTAAAGAAGATTATTGTAAATTTTAAGTGTTAACCATTGTATGTGAGCCTAATAAAAACGCATTTAGAATGTCTCCATGCAATGAATAAATTGTACGCTTTTATGTACTTTTCGCGCGATTTTGCCGGCAAAAAACTCATTTCAGCATTATGTATCGCTTGTACTAACTCTGCAAATGTTAAATTTATATCTTCGTCGCTGCTGGACTCGCTCATATTTTATGATTTATTACGATTTTATCAAAAAGAACAAACTTGAATTGAATAGAGAAGAAAATTTAAAAATGTTCATTGTTTTTTTTCATGCTGTCTTCGTGCTGGCCAGTGCGATGACATGAATTATCTGTTAATCCCATTCAGGTAATAATGTATGGTTAATCCATTTTCAGTGGACTAGCGGTATAGAAAATTATTGTATAGAAAGGTTCGAATTATAAAAAACTCTTTCCATGCAAGAATGCACGCTAGCATATAGCGGATAATAATCCATTACTTCAGCGGCCAGCAAAAGAGGCATTGATGGAAGAACGTGTAAATGTGGGCCGAGGCGAAGCCGAGGCACACATACGTAAGTCCATCAATGCCTATTTGTAGCCAAGGCTTGTATAGTGCTTTTCTCTAATAATGCGCAGTACCTAGAACTCATTTTGTCAAATACAATTACTTTTCAAAATCAATGACGAACAACGAACAACTATAATTATTCCCGCGTTAGGCTTAGCACGCACTGCGATTTTTATTTGCTCGATTTTTTTCCGCCCATTCTGCGGCCTATGGAATTGTATAAAGCCGCACGCGTTGCGGTAAAAAAATCATGCGGGAATAATATTACAAAAAACCGCGCAAATAAAAATCGCAGTGCGTGCTAAGCCTTAAAGTGTTCATTTTTTTTTTCAATCGACGGCTTTCTATTTGCAAGCCAGTTCGAAATTTAAATAAAACCTTTGATAAGTTACCTCCCTCTGGGGGCTGGTCTGTGTTAGCAAACTTACGCTTTGAGCTGTCAGCGACAAGCCCTGTAGGGCTTGGCTTTGTCGATGCAGTCCTACCTTGCCTGGCTCCTTCAGAGCCGGCAAGGTGGCGTGGTTTTGAGGGAGAGCGCTACGGTCGTGTAGATCCTCAAGGCAAGTGCGGTGATTTTCCTTCTCGTGGTTGCCGCCCTGTTATTGGTCTAATTCCCTCTGAAATAGACGTAACTGAAATCACCAGGTGACGTATCACAGGGGTGGCGAGGTCATGCCCCTGGGTGTCCACCATTGAACAAAGAAAATGTTGGATAGCAATGACCTCCCGCGTGTTTGTGCCGTGCGCGGGGACCCGTATGGAGGGATGAAGGGATCCTGGTGGTTGAGTGGAGCAGGCTGCACACAACACATCACTTTGGCCCGGATTTCTTCCGACACGGGAGGCCGTAGCCTAGCCAGCTATGGTCAATCGGCTGCGGGGTCCGGTCAGACGGCCCCCAGGCGAGTTCACTCCCATTGGGGGCTTGCAGACGGCGGCGCTCGCTCGCATCGCTAGTGGTAGTGGTGTGAGTTGGTATCGTGCAGTCTCGTGAGCAACTGATGGGGGAGGGCTATATCTCTCGGCTAATCCCTAGTGCTACCGTAGCATCGCCACTTGGGCACTCCATGGAGGGTGGGGAAAGTCGAGAGATGAAATTTATATCGGGCTTTTTAAATGGATTTAACTTCAAAAAAAAACCACAAGGCGAAAGGACCGGCGAAAGTTGGGACTGCGCTCCAAAAGGCGGGACCGGCGAAAGCTGGGACTGCACACCAGACGGCGGGACCGGCGCAAGCCGGGACTGCATTTTCCATAGCAGGAACGTCCAGAGGCGAGACTGCAGTGGGATCGTCTCGAGGTGGGGCTGCGGCGGGACTGTCAAATGACGGTACTGCTGCGGCACTGCCGAGGGTCGGCACTGCTGCGGGACCGTTGAAGGGCGGAACTGCACACCAGACGGCGGGACCGGCGCAAGCCGGGACTGCATTTTCCGTAGCAGGAGCGCCCGGAGGCGAGACAGCAGTGGGGTCGTCTCGAAGTGGGGCTGCGGTGGGACTGTCAAATGACGGTACTGTTGCGGCACTGCCGAGGGCCGGCACTACTGCGGGACCACCTAAGGGCGAAACTGCAAACCAGCCCACCGGGCACAAAGGTGCTGCCAAAACTGGCGCGACACGTGACCCTTGTGTCGGAGGTCGAATGACCTCGGACCTTGGGGCCCCGGACGCGACCGGCAAAGACAGCACCTCGTCGTCTCCCGGCGGCCGGCATGAACCAGGCTGGCTTCCGGTTGGACGATCTGGGGCGCGCAGAAAAAAGCGCCAAAAGCTGAGACAGCAGGCGGCTCTAGAGGGGACTCCTACGGAGGGCTCATCAAAGAGACCGCGTGCTGCTCTCAGCGGCGACAGCGGGGACATGGCGGCCAAGAGGATGAAGACCCAAGGGCAATCATCCTCAACCGGATCCTTTAGGGATGCGGTGGCGACTGTGAAACTCGCTGTCGTCACAGTCAGGTACCCGGACCCAGTACTTGAGGGCGGAGGACTTGGTGCCAATCCAGGAGCTCATAATTGAGAAACTGGAAGTGGCGCCGGATCCTCTGCCTGTTTTAACGGTTGCTCCCGGAGTTGTCGCAGGTGCAGTTCATGTATCCTGCGACAACTCTGATGCAGCTAGTTGGTTTCGGGGGGCCATCCACAATGTGGAACTTGGCTCCTTGAAACTCAAGGTTGTTGACGCCAAGGACCTTCCAAAGCCAGTCAAAATGGCATGGAAGCGTCGCAACTTGGCGTTGCAGGACTCTGCCCGGGCCATTCGACTGCTCCAGCGGCTTAACCCTGCCTTGAGGACGAGCGACTGGAAGGTCGTGAATACTCTCACAGAGCAGACCGGCATCCGTCGTATCGTCCTCATGGACGGGGTGTCCGCTGGGGTCATCAAGGCCGCGGGCTACTCTCTTCCAGGAGGAATTGAACGGTACTCGTTCAAGCTCCTGGAAGAAGATAAGGGAGAGGCACCCACTGCGGAAGCAGAGGCGGAACCCTCCGAGGATGGACTACACCGACGTGAGGAGGCCATCGAGGAAATCTCTGCTTACGGCGCATCGCAGGAGGCAGAGATTGGGACCAGGGCGTCAGAGGCAGACCACGAGGATGACATCCTCGGGGACTTCGACACCCTGGGGATTCAGTCGCCGATTGCTCCTGAGGAGAGCCAGGCGATGGAGGAGGAGCCTCGAAACTAAGGCCCTCCTATATTATCACAGGCCCATCTTATCATCCAAGATGGAGGGACTAAGGTGTGTACAAATTAATTTGCATCATTGCAGAGCCGCTACTGCCCTTCTGGCTCGGCAACTGAAGCTTAACACATTTGACGTTGCCTTGATACAGGAACCTTATCTGTATAAGGGGACTATAAAAGGCTTAGGTGGGACAGGAGGCATGGTGCTCTATGACTGTCCAACTAATGACACGAGGACTTGCATCTATATCAGGGGCGGTATAGAGGCAATGCCCTTACGTACTTTCTGTTACAGGGATCTCACAACAACTCTGATCCAAGTGGGGATGGGCACAGAGAAAAGGAAAATTATTCTTGCCTCTGCCTACCTCCCATATGAACAAAAGGAACCAGTAACACCACTAATCAGAAGACTGGTTGACTACGGCAACCAAGAAAACCTCAACCTGATACTTCGCTGCGATGCGAATGCACACCATGTCGTTTGGGGCAGCTCAGATGTCAACAAACGAGGGGAGGATTTGTTGGACTTTGTGGTAAGCTCTTCTTTACAAATCCTTAACGCAGGCAATAAACCTACTTTCAGGACCTCGGCGAGAACTGAAGTTATTGACCTGACACTGGCTTCAAACAAGGCCAGCGCTTACATCGAAAATTGGCATGTATCGGACGAAATCTCTCTGTCTGACCATAATTATATATGCTTTAGGTTTAGGACGGCGGGAGAAGCCGAAACTAGACGAAGGAGAAACCCAAGACATACAAATTGGGACTCGTACAGGAGGGACCTAAAAGTAAATCTAGGGAGCCCTAAAGGTAAGCTCAATTCCATACTAGATATAGAATTTGAAGCTGATAGAATCAAGATGGGCACCATCGGTACATGGGTAGATAACTGCCCAGAGAAAAAGGCCTTTTGCAAAAGGGTACCATGGTGGACTCCTGAACTAGCTAAAATACGTCAGGAAACACGACAGGCCTTCAATGATGCAAAAGTCAGGAAAGATTTCTCTGACTATCATAGCATGCTGACGAGGTATAAGACGGCGGTACGCAAGGCCAAAAGAACTAGTTGGCGGCAGCATTGCACCTCCATCGAAGCTCTGCCGAATGGAATGAGGTTGTGCAAAGCGATGTCCATGACTAAGACAAACCCACTATCATCTGTAAAGGATGAGAATGGGTATCTAACGGAAACTGGACAGGACACTCTGGGCGTGATGTTTAGAACTCACTTCCCGGAATGTATACTGCGCGACAGCGATGAAGAGGATCCAGTCACAAGGGACGAGCTCACAAGGCACACGTCCGAAAATAACTGGCTCACGGCAAAGAAAGTGGTAGATGAAAATAAACTGAAGCTTGCCATAGCGGGCTTCCAGCCTCTCAAATCCCCTGGTCCGGATGGAATCTACCCAATACTATTGCAAGAAGGGGCATCTGTTTTGATACCTCATTTGAGTAAGCTCTACAGAGCCTGCATAGCCTTTGGGTACGTACCCAAGGCATGGAGGGAGGTCAAAGTCACCTTTATACCGAAGGTGGGAAGGCCGACTTACGAAGAAGCTAAAGCTTACAGGTCAATTAGTCTATCATCCTTTCTCTTAAAAGCTCTGGAGAAACTGGTAGACAGGTACCTAAGAGAGGGACCACTTAAAATCTTCCCTCTACATAAACTACAGTGCGCCTACAGCCCTGGTAAATCTACAGAAACGGCATTGCACTATGTTGCGAGTCGAGCCGAGGCTGCGCTAGAGGGACAAGATATCTGTGTCGGGGCTTTCCTCGACATAGAGGGAGCCTTCGACAAGACAACATTTGAGTCCATACGCATCGCTGCAAAGGAACATGGCATCAATGATACCACGTGCAACTGGATTGACTATATGCTGAGAAGCAGAATAGTCAGATCGGAACTGATGGGAGACAGACTTAGTGCAAAAACAACAAGAGGTTGTCCGCAGGGTGGAGTGCTGTCACCATTATTGTGGTGCTTGGTAGTAGACTCGCTACTTACCAAGCTCAATACTGGACCATTCTACACAGTAGGCTATGCAGATGACATAGCTATAATGGTTAATGGTAAATTCCCGAACATAGTCTCTGGATTATTACAACAGGCATTGAGGATGACAGAGGAATGGTGTACAAAGAACCACCTCTCTATCAACCCAAGCAAAGCAGTCATTGTTCCATTCACGAGGAAGAGACAATTAGGAAACCTAGGAGAGCTCTCCCTCAATGGAATAAAGCTGCCCTGGTCTACCGAAGTAAAATATCTGGGTGTAACGCTTGATAGAGAACTCAGGTGGAAAACTCATGTGGAAAATATTACGACGAAAGCCCTACGAGTGTTCGGCATGTGTCGTTCCACCTACGGTAAAACTTGGGGGTTAAAGCCCAAAGTGATACGATGGCTGTACCGGACAATGATAATACCTATTTTCACATAGGGCAGCATATTGTGGTGGCCCAGAACAAAGCTTGCCTCGTGCAAAGCGCCACTCACCAGATTGCAAAGAACAGTGTGTCTAGGCATCACGGGTGCTTTCAGGACAACCTACGGCAGCGATTGAGAGATACCTCAATATCCCTCCTCTGCATATGATGGTTGAATTCGAGGCAAGGAAGACATTACATCGACTTGCTGTGGCTGGACTATGCGATGCCTCTAAGCCAAGGACCAACCATACAAAGTTTGACGGGAATGAAGGCCTGGATCGGGTAACAAGCATGTTATCCGATAAAATGCAAACTATGTTTGTGTTTGAAAGGTCTTTCAAGGTCCAAATCCCTACAATAGAGGACTGGACGAAGGGAATCGATCCACCAGAACAAGACAGTCTGGTGTGGTACACTGATGGATCCAAAATGGAATCAGGTACAGGGGCGGGAATATACGCAAAAGGTTACAAATGTAGCAAAAGCCTAGGGAAAATGGCTACTGTATTCCAAGCGGAAACTTATGCCATAATAACCTGTGCTCAAGAGAATATAGATAGAGGAACCAGAGGTAAATCCATATATATTCTTAGTGACAGTCAGGCTGCAATCAAAGCCATGGCATCCTACAAAGTGGACTCCGGACTTATTCTGGATGCTGTCCAAACCCTAAACAGGCTTGGGAAGCACAACAGGGTAAGACT
The DNA here is from genome assembly GCA_964057195.1 of Orthosia cruda. Taxonomy (NCBI): domain Eukaryota; kingdom Metazoa; phylum Arthropoda; class Insecta; order Lepidoptera; family Noctuidae; genus Orthosia; species Orthosia cruda. The sequence goes on from OZ059840.1 coordinate 9,341,921, forward strand.
GATGTGGGTCCCTGGGCACAAAGGAATCCATGGTAACGAAATGGCAGATGAACTGGCAAGAGAGGGCACAGCAAATGACTTTGTGGGTCCAGAACCATGTGTAGGCATCTCGACGTGCCTCGTAAAGGCCGCATTTAGGGAGTTTGCAGATCATCACTCCAAGAAATTCCTAGGCTCTACGTTCAAAGCCCGGGAATGCATTTGGAACATGAGCAGGGGGCAAATCCGCTACCTGCTTGGGGCCTTTACTGGGCACTTTGGAACCAACGACATGCTCATGAAGATGGGTTTAACCGCGACACCCATGTGCAGGTTGTGTAGGGAACATACGGAACGCATGGAGCACCTTCTTTGCACATGCGATGCACTGGCTGGTAAGCGAATGAGTCTCTTAGGGGTTGGATATCCAAGACCAGAAGACTATAGGCTCATATCTCCCAGTCTCGTTGTAAAATTCATGAAAAGAGTTTTCAACGAGATTGGGGAGGAGTAAGGTATCTAGGGGACCACAATAGATTCCAATGGGTCGAAGTGTCCGAGTTATTTCTCGGCCCCTCCACAAGATAAGATAAGATACCTCCCTCAGTAAGCCGAGGACGGTAATCATCAATACACACGTGTATCATACGACGTTTTTCAACACACTTGTGAAGAAAATAATACTAAAAAATCATTTCCAACAAAGAAAACGAATTGTGAATTTTTTTTGGCAATGGCGGGCAAAATTAATCAGTTTTCCTATGCGCGCGCATCTAACAATGGCGATCGGCCATAGACTAAAAAGAATGATTTTTTTTTTGGCTTTTCGCGGATAGCATTTTAGCCACGTACAAAATGGGGAATTTCAAGTTTTCTTTATTACAGACAAAAACAAAAATGATATTTGAGTGAAAGTTTGATTTATAAAACACGTACAAGTTGAAATTATCTATTTAAATACGAAGTTGCATGAAATGTGTTACGTTTGTACTATTGAGCACGATCTTTTTTGTATCGAAACTTTTTTAAGAACTCAACCTATAAATTTAAAAAAAAACTCTTTATCTCACTTGTGAATAATAGTAATGAAAAAGTCACAGTTTGATAACAGGTGTCATTATGTGCCTAATTGCGGTGAAATTAGAGCCACTTTATGAGCCCGTGTGTTGAAAAAGAAATTAATCGTACGTACCTTGTACATTTGTGAAGAGGCTAGAGAGATTGAGTTTTAATGGTCTAATTGAATGTTATTTTGAAGTCTTTTCAATTATATTTAACGCTGTGCCAATAATCACATTTGAGTTTGATAAACTGCCGAACTTTTTACAAATTTCCTTGTTTGTTTTTACTTAAAACCTTCCAGCGTGTGAATGAGTCACAGTTAATAACTAGACGTCTAAAATATGATGGTTTTCTCTATTGGTAATAGGATTGAGACGCGATCGTGATGCCACATTGTTCCATAGCAGGGTTGCAGGGTTGCAGGGGTGGTACCGAATGACGCCATTGTGAAAATATAAGCCCCATTGTGTTAGGCTTAAATTGAGACTTCAATACAGGCTGGAATAATTGAGTGACCATGCCGATGATAGTTGCCATCAAAGAGAATTTTAGTTCCATAGACAACGGGTTCTTTTGAAGAATATTTAGACTTTATGCGGGTATTTAAGCTACTGTCTTGTCTGGGTTTCCTACTTGAAATCGAATGACGATAGATCGAATAACACTGGCTCGAAAACTTTAACTCGATAGTACTCGAAATCGATAAATTATGAGTGCGACAGATCTCTACCCCGATGCAATATAATTATATAACTTAATTATATATGATTTCATTATAAAATGTCAAATGGAGGTAATAAACAATGAAATAGATATGGATGGTTATTTTTTTAATAAAAAGAGATAGGATTAATTTTTATATTATAGCTTCGAATCCATCATATTATATCGAAAACATCAGTGTTTGACTGTACACATTTATAACTTGACGTTGATACAGGGAGAATATTTCGAGTAGTTTGACCACGAGGAAATTTGATTCCTCGTGGTCAAACCAGTTGGACTAAAAAGTTTGACTACGAGGAAGAAGCGATCTCGAATAACTAGAAGCTTGAATCATCGCGCACGAAGGCCCATTAGCTTGAAACATCATTTCTCGACCGATCATCATGGTCGGTAAACGTATACGAGCAAGTGTTATTAAAACTTCAGAGGAACATCTACACTCACCTGAACTTGTTAGATGAAATTCATAGTGCTGAGGAAAAGTAGGATTATACAAATTACTATAAGATGAGGGATGCATGCTTTGATCATCTGTTGGAAATGGTTACATCGCCCTTGTTAAAACAAGACACCCTAAAAAAAATTGGCTGCTACATTGCGTTATATAATAATTCCATATTACAATATTATAACTATATTATAATATTCGTTATAATATTTATTTATTTATTTATGTACACACAAAAAAAAACTTACAGAGAAAAGAAGGAATAAAGATAGAAGAGCACAAAGGTACTGCTTATTTCAATAGAAATTTCTTCCAGCAGACCTGCGACAGGAAAGTTGGATGATAGACGAAGACACAGTGTGTAGAAAGAAATAAGGAAACTTAAAATAGACAATAATAACTTAACTAATTTTATATAAATTACACATATACCTTAACTACATATATAAAAGATAAAAATACATACAACTTATAATATAATAATATATAAAATTACAAGATCGTGGAAAGGTAATGTTCTTTGACCTGCTTCTTGAATAAGGATACATTTTTAGAGTCACGGATTTTAGGTGGAAGTGAGTTCCACAGTCGTACTGCATGAACAGAGAAGGAGTGGGAATAGAAATTAGTATTGTGGGAGGGGAAGTTTAGATAATACATAAAGTGCCTATATTCTGGCAGTGACCAGTATTAAGATAAACTTTTCTTCGGGAGAATTATCCGTCAATGCAACACGTTACACAATCAATCTGGATGGCGATCAATGATCACGATCACGGATCGTGATCTGGATTGAACGTGTAGTGGCTATGATTTAATTTTTCTACCGTGAAACTATATGTATAGTACATATAGTTACAAATATTTTATACACTATATTCAAATATTGTCCCGTGTTTTCCTTCCCATGGATAACAGAAACCGTGTCTTTTTTAATACAACCATTGTTTAAGGTTTAGGATTAAAGTAGCTTTCTATCTATGAATTGTTCGTTACAGTACAATAGCCAGAGATAAACTTCTACAAACAAATAAAGAATTTTACCTCTTTATAATATTAGTACCGATTGAAATGATAAAATTCAACCTGCCCTCGTACCATGACGTGTCAAAACGATTATGGTTCGACTGTGAAAAAGGGTCAGATGTGTACAAGTCAGATACATCTGTCCCTTACGCACACTAAAAATAACCTTGCTCTAAGAGCTTATGGTCACTTAACTAATATTATACTAAAAGAGAGAGCCCGAATTTTGTCAGTTTATTCCTACGTGTCCATGTGTCATCTCTGGAACCACTACAACTATTTGAAAAAATCTTTCACCATTTGAAAGGTACATTATTCCAGAAGGTTATAATTCCTACGTGTCCATGAGTCATCTCTGGAACCACTACACCTATTTGAAAAGTCTTTCACCATTTGAAAGGTACATTATTCCAGAAGGTTATAGATTACACATGGTTATAACAAAGGCTAAGCCGGGGCGGCCCACTAGTTATCTAGTATAGCGCTATTGTAGTTATCCGACGGACTTAGCGCAGAGCGCCTGGCTTCGAGAAATGGTTCTAATTACTCCGAGCTATCTCTGACAAGGACAATTTCATCTGCGTGAAGTACTTAGTAGTAAGAATAGAATAAACATTTATTCGACACTGACACAAAACAACAGCAACAATGACAGAATATAAAATCCTCCGAATTAAAAACCTCTCAAAAAATAAGCCTCGTACTCGCGTCGGGGCACCACCAACGTTTACAGCAGTTAATTTTATTTACTTAGCGGTTCCCCGACGCGAGTACGATGCTTATTTTTTGCTTTTTACAGGTTTTTAAATCGGTTGTTTTTTAATATTAATTAAACTTTTATTTCATGCTTTTTAAACTATACATAATATACCTAGCAGTATATACGCTTCAATCGACAATCTATCGAAACACGTAATTATGACTTGATATCTTTCGAAAAAAACCCAGATTCAAAGAGTAAAATGCGAATTACTTTTGAACGGTTGAACCGATTTCAATCAAACATACCAAACAAAAAAGAAACCAAAATCGGCTCACCCCTTTAGGAGCTCTGATGCCACAGACACACAGCAACACACGTCAAACTTATAAATCCCCTCTTTTTCCTGGGGGGGGGGGGGGGGGGGGGTTAAAAAGAGATAAGTAATTTATAGATATAGGAGCCTTTTTGGTCTCGCACGGGGCTCTTTGCCCATGTTACTTTTTTTTTTAATATGCGAACGAATTGATGCCTTCTATTCAGGTACATTGTGAGCGAATATGTTTTATATTAAAAGTTTTAAGATATTGGCCAAATAGTTAGTAGTAGTACTCAGACAACTCATTTAGATGATACTCAGCTTATAACTAAATATTACTTACTCATCGAGACTGAGATTTATTTCAGATTAATTGACAGCAATTAAAACAGTACACTCAAAAGGAATAAGCAAAAAAATAACATTACAATTTTAAAAAAAATGTTTCATATCTCCTCTAACACATGAATTTGGTCTGTAATAATGTTTTTTAAACTCATTACTACTTACTAATCGGGATTATCTTCAGATTGATCGAGAAACATTTATTACCCTATTACGGCGAAGCAAAAGGGAGGGTTATGTTTTTGACCGGTATGAGTGTATGTATGTAGGTATATATATGTTCATCTGTTTCCTCATAACTTCTAAACTGCTTATCATAATTTAACAAATGAGGTGTGGTCCGAAGCGTCTTGTTTACCCGCTATTTTATGGGCTATGTGAAGTCACATTAAATTGAATATGGTCTCTAAGGGGCTCGAAGTCAAGAACAAAATATTTTTTTTGTGTAACTTAAATAAAATCATTATGCATTGCAAAAATACAGGTATGCGTTTTTCGTCGCGGCATGTTTGCGACACCCAGCACGAACTTCATGAAAATAGACGTGGCAATGAAGATGTTAAAATACATATGCTTACAAATATAAGCTATGCTAGCGAAGTTATGTTTAACAAAAAAAAAAACCAAGGGCTATACGTACTTTCACTGTCCTCAACTCGACATCCATACTTCAACAAAGTGCACTCGTTTTCGAACTTCTTAAATATAACAGTGTCACCTTCATACCTCACTCCACAAACTTTTCGGTCCTCACTTTCATCGCATTCCAGGTTTTCACAAAACTCGATCTTTTCGTTTTCCGGTAACATTCCGTTAATAGGAAGGAAAATGAAAACGAGGTGGAATATTTTCATCTCTGCAAGTCGGTGTGGGCTGTTTCCAATGAGACGATACTAAAGGAAATCAGTTAATTAATGTTCGATTGAAATTACTGATCGTTGTAGGTTTATTACCAACTAACTTCTACCCGTGACTTCGGTCGTGTGAAATGGGTTTTATTTGCCCAAGATAAGCTAGATATTACCAGAATAAAAATCGTCTGAGGCCCTTATTCATATCATGGTTTACCCTTGTGATAAGTTTATTTGAAATCCGTTATGCCGTCGTCGGTGCGTGACTGACTTACAAACACACATACGTACACTCAAGCCTTTTTACCATGCAGAACCTACATAACGTGACCTGCTGCAAGTACGTTCCTTAAATTCCTTTTTAACCCCCGACGGAAAAAGAGGGGTGTTATAAGTTCGACATGTGTGTCTCTGTATTTGTGTATGTCTGTGGCATCATAGCTTCTAAACTGATTAACCTATTTTTATTTTTTTTGTTTGAAAGTGTTCTTAGCTATATTTGATGGGCACCATCGGTACATGGGTAGATAACTGCCCAGAGAAAAAGGCCTTTTGCAAAAGGGTACCATGGTGGACTCCTGAACTAGCTAAAATACGTCAGGTAACACGACAGGCCTTCAATGATGCAAAAGTCAGGAAAGATTTCTCTGACTATCATAGCATGCTGACGAGGTATAAGACGGCGGTACGCAAGGCCAAAAGAACTAGTTGGCGGCAGCATTGCACCTCCATCGAAGCTCTGCCGAATGGAATGAGGTTGTGCAAAGCGATGTCCATGACTAAGACAAACCCACTATCATCTGTAAAGGATGAGAATGGGTATCTAACGGAAACTGGACAGGACACTCTGGGCGTGATGTTTAGAACTCACTTCCCGGAATGTATACTGCGCGACAGCGATGAAGAGGATCCAGTCACAAGGGACGAGCTCACAAGGCACACGTCCAAAAATAACTGGCTCACGGCAAAGAAAGTGGTAGATGAAAATAAACTGAAGCTTGCCATAGCGGGCTTCCAGCCTCTCAAATCCCCTGGTCCGGATGGAATCTACCCAATACTATTGCAAGAAGGGGCATCTGTTTTGATACCTCATTTGAGTAAGCTCTACAGAGCCTGCATAGCCTTTGGGTACGTACCCAAGGCATGGAGGGAGGTCAAAGTCACCTTTATACCGAAGGTGGGAAGGCCGACTTACGAAGAAGCTAAAGCTTACAGGTCAATTAGTCTATCATCCTTTCTCTTAAAAGCTCTGGAGAAACTGGTAGACAGGTACCTAAGAGAGGGACCACTTAAAATCTTCCCTCTACATAAACTACAGTGCGCCTACAGCCCTGGTAAATCTACAGAAACGGCATTGCACTATGTTGCGAGTCGAGCCGAGGCTGCGCTAGAGGGACAAGATATCTGTGTCGGGGCTTTCCTCGACATAGAGGGAGCCTTCGACAAGACAACATTTGAGTCCATACGCATCGCTGCAAAGGAACATGGCATCAATGATACCACGTGCAACTGGATTGACTATATGCTGAGAAGCAGAATAGTCAGATCGGAACTGATGGGAGACAGACTTAGTGCAAAAACAACAAGAGGTTGTCCGCAGGGTGGAGTGCTGTCACCATTATTGTGGTGCTTGGTAGTAGACTCGCTACTTACCAAGCTCAATACTGGACCATTCTACACAGTAGGCTATGCAGATGACATAGCTATAATGGTTAATGGTAAATTCCCGAACATAGTCTCTGGATTATTACAACAGGCATTGAGGATGACAGAGGAATGGTGTACAAAGAACCACCTCTCTATCAACCCAAGCAAAGCAGTCATTGTTCCATTCACGAGGAAGAGACAATTAGGAAACCTAGGAGAGCTCTCCCTCAATGGAATAAAGCTGCCCTGGTCTACCGAAGTAAAATATCTGGGTGTAACGCTTGATAGAGAACTCAGGTGGAAAACTCATGTGGAAAATATTACGACGAAAGCCCTACGAGTGTTCGGCATGTGTCGTTCCACCTACGGTAAAACTTGGGGGTTAAAGCCCAAAGTGATACGATGGCTGTACCGGACAATGATAATACCTATTTTCACATAGGGCAGCATATTGTGGTGGCCCAGAACAAAGCTTGCCTCGTGCAAAGCGCCACTCACCAGATTGCAAAGAACAGTGTGTCTAGGCATCACGGGTGCTTTCAGGACAACCTACGGCAGCGATTGAGAGATACCTCAATATCCCTCCTCTGCATATGATGGTTGAATTCGAGGCAAGGAAGACATTACATCGACTTGCTGTGGCTGGACTATGCGATGCCTCTAAGCCAAGGACCAACCATACAAAGTTTGACGGGAATGAAGGCCTGGATCGGGTAACAAGCATGTTATCCGATAAAATGCAAACTATGTTTGTGTTTGAAAGGTCTTTCAAGGTCCAAATCCCTACAATAGAGGACTGGACGAAGGGAATCGATCCACCAGAACAAGACAGTCTGGTGTGGTACACTGATGGATCCAAAATGGAATCAGGTACAGGGGCGGGAATATACGCAAAAGGTTACAAATGTAGCAAAAGCCTAGGGAAAATGGCTACTGTATTCCAAGCGGAAACTTATGCCATAATAACCTGTGCTCAAGAGAATATAGATAGAGGAACCAGAGGTAAATCCATATATATTCTTAGTGACAGTCAGGCTGCAATCAAAGCCATGGCATCCTACAAAGTGGACTCCGGACTTATTCTGGATGCTGTCCAAACCCTAAACAGGCTTGGGAAGCACAACAGGGTAAGACTGATGTGGGTCCCTGGGCACAAAGGAATCCATGGTAACGAAATGGCAGATGAACTGGCAAGAGAGGGCACAGCAAATGACTTTGTGGGTCCAGAACCATGTGTAGGCATCTCGACGTGCCTCGTAAAGGCCGCATTTAGGGAGTTTGCAGATCATCACTCCAAGAAATTCCTAGGCTCTACGTTCAAAGCCCGGGAATGCATTTGGAACATGAGCAGGGGGCAAATCCGCTACCTGCTTGGGGCCTTTACTGGGCACTTTGGAACCAACGACATGCTCATGAAGATGGGTTTAACCGCGACACCCATGTGCAGGTTGTGTAGGGAACATACGGAACGCATGGAGCACCTTCTTTGCACATGCGATGCACTGGCTGGTAAGCGAATGAGTCTCTTAGGAGTTGGATATCCAAGACCAGAAGACTATAGGCTCATATCTCCCAGTCTCGTTGTAAAATTCATGAAAAGAGTTTTCAACGAGATTGGGGAGGAGTAAGGTATCTAGGGGACCACAATAGATTCCAATGGGTCGAAGTGTCCGAGTTATTTCTCGGCCCCTCCACAAGATAAGATAAGATACCTCCCTCAGTAAGCCGAGGACGGTAATCATCAATACACACGTGTATCATACGACGTTTTTCAACACACTTGTGAAGAAAATAATACTAAAAAATCATTTCCAACAAAGAAAACGAATTGTGAAATTTTTTTGGCAATGGCGGGCAAAATTAATCAGTTTTCCTATGCGCGCGCATCTAACAATGGCGATCGGCCATAGACTAAAAAGAATGATTTTTTTTTTTGGCTTTTCGCGGATAGCATTTTAGCCACGTACAAAATGGGGAATTTCAAGTTTTCTTTATTACAGACAAAAACAAAAATGATATTTGAGTGAAAGTTTGATTTATAAAACACGTACAAGTTGAAATTATCTATTTAAATACGAAGTTGCATGAAATGTGTTACGTTTGTACTATTGAGCACGATCTTTTTTGTATCGAAACTTTTTTAAGAACTCAACCTATAAATTTAAAAAAAAAACTCTTTATCTCACTTGTGAATAATAGTAATGAAAAAGTCACAGTTTGATAACAGGTGTCATTATGTGCCTAATTGCGGTGAAATTAGAGCCACTTTATGAGCCCGTGTGTTGAAAAAGAAATTAATCGTACGTACCTTGTACATTTGTGAAGAGGCTAGAGAGATTGAGTTTTAATGGTCTAATTGAATGTTATTTTGAAGTCTTTTCAATTATATTTAACGCTGTGCCAATAATCACATTTGAGTTTGATAAACTGCCGAACTTTTTACAAATTTCCTTGTTTGTTTTTACTTAAAACCTTCCAGCGTGTGAATGAGTCACAGTTAATAACTAGACGTCTAAAATATGATGGTTTTCTCTATTGGTAATAGGATTGAGACGCGATCGTGATGCCACATTGTTCCATAGCAGGGTTGCAGGGTTGCAGGGGTGGTACCGAATGACGCCATTGTGAAAATATAAGCCCCATTGTGTTAGGCTTAAATTGAGACTTCAATACAGGCTGGAATAATTGAGTGACCATGCCGATGATAGTTGCCATCAAAGAGAATTTTAGTTCCATAGACAACGGGTTCTTTTGAAGAATATTTAGACTTTATGCGGGTATTTAAGCTACTGTCTTGTCTGGGTTTCCTACTTGAAATCGAATGACGATAGATCGAATAACACTGGCTCGAAAACTTTAACTCGATAGTACTCGAAATCGATAAATTATGAGTGCGACAGATCTCTACCCCGATGCAATATAATTATATAACTTAATTATATATGATTTCATTATAAAATGTCAAATGGAGGTAATAAACAATGAAATAGATATGGATGGTTATTTTTTTAATAAAAAGAGATAGGATTAATTTTTATATTATAGCTTCGAATCCATCATATTATATCGAAAACATCAGTGTTTGACTGTACACATTTATAACTTGACGTTGATACAGGGAGAATATTTCGAGTAGTTTGACCACGAGGAAATTTGATTCCTCGTGGTCAAACCAGTTGGACTAAAAAGTTTGACTACGAGGAAGAAGCGATCTCGAATAACTAGAAGCTTGAATCATCGCGCACGAAGGCCCATTAGCTTGAAACATCATTTCTCGACCGATCATCATGGTCGGTAAACGTATACGAGCAAGTGTTATTAAAACTTCAGAGGAACATCTACACTCACCTGAACTTGTTAGATGAAATTCATAGTGCTGAGGAAAAGTAGGATTATACAAATTACTATAAGATGAGGGATGCATGCTTTGATCATCTGTTGGAAATGGTTACATCGCCCTTGTTAAAACAAGACACCCTAAAAAAAATTGGCTGCTACATTGCGTTATATAATAATTCCATATTACAATATTATAACTATATTATAATATTCGTTATAATATTTATTTATTTATTTATGTACACACAAAAAAAAACTTACAGAGAAAAGAAGGAATAAAGATAGAAGAGCACAAAGGTACTGCTTATTTCAATAGAAATTTCTTCCAGCAGACCTGCGACAGGAAAGTTGGATGATAGACGAAGACACAGTGTGTAGAAAGAAATAAGGAAACTTAAAATAGACAATAATAACTTAACTAATTTTATATAAATTACACATATACCTTAACTACATATATAAAAGATAAAAATACATACAACTTATAATATAATAATATATAAAATTACAAGATCGTGGAAAGGTAATGTTCTTTGACCTGCTTCTTGAATAAGGATACATTTTTAGAGTCACGGATTTTAGGTGGAAGTGAGTTCCACAGTCGTACTGCATGAACAGAGAAGGAGTGGGAATAGAAATTAGTATTGTGGGAGGAGAAGTTTAGATAATACATAAAGTGCCTATAATTCTGGCAGTGACCAGTATTAAGATAAACTTTTCTTCGGAAGAATTATCCGTCAATGCAACACGTTACACAATCAATCTGGATGGCGATCAATGATCACGATCACGGATCGTGATCTGGATTGAACGTGTAGTGGCTATGATTTAATTTTTCTACCGTGAAACTATATGTATAGTACATATAGTTACAAATATTTTATACACTATTTACAAATATTGTCCCGTGTTTTCCTTCCCATGGATAACAGAAACCGTGTCTTTTTTAATACAACCATTGTTTAAGGTTTAGGATTAAAGTAGCTTTCTATCTATGAATTGTTCGTTACAGTACAATAGCCAGAGATAAACTTCTACAAACAAACAAAGAATTTTACCTCTTTATAATATTAGTACCGATTGAAATGATAAAATTCAACCTGCCCTCGTACCATGACGTGTCAAAACGATTATGGTTCGACTGTGAAAAAGGGTCAGATGTGTACAAGTCAGATACATCTGTCCCTTACGCACACTAAAAATAACCTTGCTCTAAGAGCTTATGGTCACTTAACTAATATTATACTAAAAGAGAGAGCCCGAATTTTGTCAGTTTATTCCTACGTGTCCATGTGTCATCTCTGGAACCACTACAACTATTTGAAAAAATCTTTCACCATTTGAAAGGTACATTATTCCAGAAGGTTATAATTCCTACGTGTCCATGTGTCATCTCTGGAACCACTACAACTATTTGAAAAATTCTTTCACCATTTGAAAGGTACATTATTCTAGAAGGTTATAGATTATACATGGTTATGACAAAGGCTAAGCCGGGGCGGGAAACTAGTTATCTAGTAAAGCGCTACTGTAGTTATCCGACGGACTTAGCGCAGAGCGCCTGGCTTCGGGAAATGGTTCTAATTACTCCGGGCTATCTCTGACAAGGACAATTTCATCTGCGTGAAGTACTTAGTAGTAAGAATAGAATAAACATTTATTCGAAACTGACACAAAACAACAGCAAAAATGATAGAATACAAAAAAGACCTCCGAATTAAAAACCTCTAAAAGCAAAAAATAAGCCTCGTACTCGCGTCGGGGAACCACCAACATTTACAGCAGTTAATTTTATTTACTTTCGGTTCTCCGACGCGAGTACGATGCTTATTTTTTTTGCTTTTTAGAGGTTTTTAAATCGGGTGTTTTTTTTTTAAATTATTAAACTTTTATTTCATGCTTTTCAAACTATACATAATATAACTAGCAGTAGATACGCTTCAATCAACAATCTATCGAAACACGTAATTATGACTTGATATCTTTCGAAAAAAACCCAGATTCAAAGAGTAAAATGCGAATTACTTTTGAACGGTTGAACCGATTTCAATCAAACATACCAAACAAAAAAGAAACCAAAATCGTTTCACCTCTTTAGGAGCTCTGATGCCACAGACACACTGCAACACACGTCAAACTTATAAAACCCCTCTTTTTCCTGGGGGGGGAGGGGGATTAAAAAGAGATAAGTATTTTATAGATATAGGAGCCTTTTGGGGCTCTTTGCCCATGTTACTTTTTTTTTTAATATGCGAACGAATTGATGTCTTCTATTCAGGTACATTGTGAGCGAAAATGTTTTATATTAAAAGTTTTAAGATATTGGCCAAATAGTTCAATATTTTGTCAAATATCTGCTATCGATAATACTCAGACAACTCATTTAGATAATACTCAGCTTATAACTAAATATTACTTACTCATCGAGACTGAGATTTATTTCAGATTAATTGACAGCAATTAAAATAGTAAACTCAAAAGGAATAAGCAAAAAAATAACGCTACAATTTAAAAAAATGTTTCATATACATGAATTTGGTCTGTAATAATGATTTTAAAACTCATTACTACTTACTAATCGGGATTATCTTCAGATTGATCGAGAAACATTTATTACCCTATTACGGCGAAGCAAAAGGGAGGGTTATGTTTTTGACCGGTATGTGTGTATGTATGTAGGTATATATGTTCATCTGTTTCCTCATAACTTCTAAACTGCTTATCATAATTTAACAAATGAGGTGTCGTCCGAAGCGTCTTGTTTACCCGCTAGTTATGGGCTATGTGAAGTCACATTAAAGTGAATATGGCGCCCTCTAAGGGGCTTGAAGTCAAGAACAAAATATTTTTTGTGTAACTTAAATAAAATTATTATGCATTGCAAAAATACAGGTTTGCGTTTTTCGTCGCGGCATGTTTGTGACACCCAGCACGAACTTCATGAAAATAGACGTGGCAATGAAGATGTTAAAATACATATGCTTACAAAAGTAAGCTATGCTAGCGAAGTTATGTTTAACAAAAAAAAAAAACCAAGGGCTATACGTACTTTCACTGTCCTCAACTCGACATCCATACTTCAACAAAGTGCACTCGTTTTCGAACTTCTTAAATATAACAGTGTCACCTTCATACCTCACTCCACAAACTATTCGGTCCTCACTTTCATCGCATTCCAGGTTTTCACAAAACTTGATCTTTTCGTTTTCCGGTAACATTCCGTTAATAGGAAGGAAAATGAAAACGAGGTGGAATATTTTCATCTCTCCAAGTCGGTGTGGGCTGTTTCCAATGAGACGATACTAAAGGAAATCAGTTAATTAATTTTCGATTGAAATTACTGATCGTTGTAGGTTTATTACCAACTAACTTCTACCCGTGACTTCGGTCGTGTGAAATGGGTTTTATTTTCCCAAGATAAGGTAGATATTACCAGAATAAAAATCGTCTGAGGCCCTAATTCATATCATGGTTTACCCTTGTGATAAGTTTATTTGAAATCCGTTATGCCGTCGTCGGTGCGTGACTGACTTACAAACACACATACGTATTCAAGCCTTTTTACCATGCAGAACCTACATAACGTGACCTGCTGCAAGTACGTTCCTTAAATTACTTTTTAACCCCCGACGGAAAAAGAGGGGTGTTATAAGTTCGACATGTGTGTCTCTGTATTTGTGTATGTCTGTGGCATCATAGCTTCTAAACTGATTAACCTATTTTTATTTTTTTTGTTTGAAAGTGTTCTTAGCTATATTTGATGAAAATTGGTTCAGCTGTTCAAAAGTTATGGGCAGTAAAATGCCCATTGAACAGCTGAACCAATTTTTGGGTATTTTCGCAAGATATCGTGTCATAATTATGTGTTCGATACAGAGGCGGCTCGTCCTAAAGAGCGCTGGTGCAGCGCACTCCCACAAAACTTGAATAATCTATATTTCCATAAAATCCTATACATACATTATTTCTACAATGCCTATACAATACACTCAGATACTAGCAGTTTACTAGAAACGTAGTAGAAACTAACTATTACCTACGCGCACATTTGGCGTCAAGTTGTATGTGCCCAACGTGTGGAGTGGAGCGCCAGCGATTGCGCTCCTATGAAACAAAATTCAGTACAATTTCTAGCACTGTATTCAATGAGTGCGAAAGAGAAACATCGACACGGTCCGACGCGTGAATCAGAAGATTTTGTATGGGAAATTAGCCTAATCTGGAGCGCCGCTCACGCGCGACGTTGCCAAATCGCGCAAGGCGGCGCGGGAGACTTATGCCTGTGCGCCGTTGTCACTCTTCTGTAAACAATAAAACAAACACTCGAAATCAGTTACTTTACGGTAGAATGTAGATTCTTCGCAGTTTTTCTTTTAATTTTGTATTAAATATAGTTTTGCGCGATATTTGTGTTAAAAATGGAACAATACAGTGTGCCTTTTATAAAAAAATATGAATAGACTCTTGAAATGCGTCTCGAACTTAAAGCTAGAATTGTTATGGCCTGGTTGTTAGGGCCCTAAAATTGCTCTTACTCAAAATTTCGTAAAGCGCTCGATTCTGCTTATCGAAAATCTATTAGAGAGTTTAATGAACGCGTTGATGAAAATCGATATATTTTACGGCGTTTAATAGATTGTGTGGTATTTTGTGGTGCATTTCAAGTTGCTTTACGGGGTTAGGATGAATCTACGGAATACCGGAATCTATAGAGGTTTGGAAGATTTCGTGTCAGAGATCGATTTGGCTATGAAACAGCATTTATCCAGCAGATCCGTTTTTAAAAGTACGTCTAAAACCATTCAGAATGACAGTTTAGATGCTATTTATGAAGTTTCCAGAACAGAAATACTGAACAGAACAGATCAGAAAGAATTTTCTGTACAAAAATAAATAAATGGTAAGCTCTAGTTTAACTTTTTTTTTTTGTGAACTCCCATAAATAAATGTCACGAGCCGCCTTTGGTTCGATAGATTGTCGATCAAAGCGTGTGTACTACTGGATAAATTATGTAGACTAAAAATAAAAATAAACATGAAAAAAAAATGTGTCGGAGTTTTTTTAAATTTTAATTGTACTTCGTGTACTCACTACTTATTCTTGACATTCACAACCAGCGTGCAAACCTACGTTCATACATCTGCTGGTCATACATGCACGTTATGAAGTATCTCACCAATAAGGTCCATGTATATCCTTCAACAAACATCCAAACATATAGACTTTGACATATAGAGTTAAAAATAGTAGTATATTAGGATTTTAATTGCAATCGTTTTCATAATTGCTTACTGAAGAAAGCGGTTATGAGTTGGCACTTAAAATGTGCAGGATGTTATAAAATTATATGAAGGTTTCTATTAGAGGTAAGTGAGGGTCCACTCTTCTTCATAAAAAAACTTCCTTAGCGAATGAACAACAAGAACAGAATTAATTATTATTATTTTTAACTTTGAATTTTGACATTCAAAAGTGTCATTTAACGGCCTGATTTAACTAAATTGTTTGACTTTGACCTAGAAGACGACATCTTTAATGTTATTTTAAGAGTTGTCTACAAATTAAACTTAGTTAAAAAAGTTTGCTCAATAGGTAGATCTTACTTAGCGAAACTTAAACGATTTCATGAACAGAGTTACTAAACCTTAGTTAATAAATACCACTAATGGGTACCTAATTGTCTAAACACTTTTAGCATTATAATTTTCTTATGTAAGTATCTTTGTATCTTGAAGCACAACAACGAAAGGAATTGCCGTTTGCCCTGGAGTGGGATAATATAGGCTATCAAAAAAAAACCGGCCAAGTGCGAGTAGGAGTCGCGCACGAAGGGTTCCGTACCATTATGGCAAGAAACGGCAAAAAAATCACGCTTGTTGTATGGGAGCCCCACTTAAATATTAATTTTATTCTGTTTATAGTATTTGTTGTTATAGCGGCAACAGAAATACATCATCTGTGAAAATTTCGACTTGCTAGCTATCACGGTTCATGAGATACAACCTGGTGACAGACAGACAGACAGACAGACGGACCGCGGAGTCTTAGTAATAGGGTCCCGTTTTTACCCTTTGGGTACGGAACCCTAAAAAGTAACTTTCTTAGTAATTACTTAGGATACTAATCGCGATTAGTTCAGCAAAACTCAGTTTAGTAGCATAAACTGAGTTTAGTTGTTTTTATTTTTTATTATAGATAGGCTTGCGCTTGACCACTATCTCATCTGATGGTAAGCGATGATTTGGTCGACCTGTCGACGTTGGGTTGGTGAAATCGGCCTTTATATTTTTATGTAGTTTTCAATTATTATTTATAGAATAAGGAAAAAGGAAAGAAAAAAAAAGTAAAGAAAAAAAGGTAGGAAAGTATATATAAATAATAAATGAAAAGGTTGCTTTGCTTTTTAAAGTTAAAGTCACGCTACGCAATTTTCTTTGCGTGACAAATTAAAAAAGCATATCTCAGAGTATGTCATTATTGTACATTTTTGAATTTATAGTACCTATTTTATGTACATTTCCTCTGTGGGAACAAAGCACGATAGCAAATAAGAATAAATAAAACGAAAATATCCAAAAACCCGACGGCAAAGTCAACTAAAAAGTCAAGTCAAATGCCGAGGTAAAGCCATTATTTGCATTAGATGCGGTAAAAAAAAATAGTATAAATAAATTATTAGCTCAATGACACATTTCGCGATAAGATGGCATGAAAATAAATTATATGAGTTAAAGTGCTTACAATAATCTTATCTCTAATAATCTGAATACAAAAATACCACGTTATTTTATTAGGTATTCACCCTATACTTTTACACATTATGTTTTACTAGGTATTTAACTAGTTAAGTTTAATAAACTCATCACAAAACTTAGTTTACTTACTAAAACAGACTATGAAATTATATGGGTTTTTTTTCGGTTCTGTGGTAACAACACATAAAATATAAAACAAATAATAACATAAAAGGCAGTAGCTAGGAATTACAAGAAATATCCAAACCCTTCAATAACACTTCGTGTAAATTGATTGCTGAGACTAACAAGCTATCACTGTTAAAATGTTATCATATCTCAAGTGGAACCAAGCTCCTTAAATCTAAAAGCACTAACTCTACAAGCCCTGACTTTTAAAAACGTTGGGTTTGGCTGTTATATGTTGAATAAATGGTTGTGAAACTACTCGCACGTCTCAGTACCTTAATTGTGCCATGCAATAGTTACGCGAACTATAAGAACATTTAACTATGTTATACTAGCGTCCTGCCCGTTTGCACGGTACAAATTATATTCACAAACCTTCCTCGTTTATAATTCTTTCATCATCATCATCATCATCATCATTTCAGCCGAAAGACGTCCACTGCTGGACATAGGCCTCCCCCAGGCGTCGCCACATTGAACGATCCCGTGCGTCTCGCATCCAGCGCCTTCCCGCAACCTTAACCAGGTCATCAGTCCACCTAGTGGGAGGCCTTCCAACGTATCGTCTTCCGGTTCGCGGTCGCCATTCCAGAACTTTTCGGCCCCATCGGCCATCCGTTCTGCGAGCAATGTGCCCTGCCCACTGCCACTTAAGTTTGGCAATTATTCGGGCTATGTCGGTAACTTTGGTTCTCCTGCGTATATCATCATTTCTGACGTGATCACGCAAGGAAATTCCGAGCATAGCCCTCTCCATTGCCCTTTGGGTGACTTTGAGCTTTCTGATAAGGCCCATTGTGAGCGACCACGTCTCGGTCCCATAGGTGATCACTGGCAACACGCACTGGTCATAGACTAAATAATTCTTTCAATTAGTGAAAACCATATCAAAATCCGTTGCGTGGTTTAAAAGAAGTTAGCGGAGAAACAGAAATGTCGTCGACATACGTGGACAGCGACTTTTGTCTTATAGTATTTAGATTCCTATAGCATTGATATCTCTAACACTGTAAAAGCTAAACAAATGAAACTTTGTGCGTTTGGAAAGTGTTCTAACTACATCTTATTCTGGTAGGCACTCTCGTGTTTAACATACCGAAACTATGAGGGTTCCAAATTACGAAGAAACGCTTCAAGAAAAGGTCGCTCGTCTTGTTCCTAGATATGTTCACTTTCCAATAATAACTTATATTTCCAATGATAACTGCAATTCAGCATTGGCTTTGCAATGAAAACTGTGACTATAAATAGAGAATGCAAAAGTCGGCTTTATTGCCTTGTAATAAGGGTTGTAACAGATCGACAAAATAAAAACGTATTGCGCGGCACTCAGTCGGCAACGAACATAGAGTTGAGTAAAAGAGTAGGTTCAGCAAACAAATTGTACACAGTTCTAACGTGTTCGACATCCCCGCGCACCCGCGCCGCGCCCCTCGCATATTTTTCGGTACCGAAATCGTTTTAAGGTTAAACCGTTATTTAGCCCAACCTTTATTTATAAAGGTATCGGTATAGCTCTACCTTTATTTTAAAGCGGTACCGATATTTTTTTGAGGTATCTTAACCTTTAACCGTAACCGCTTTCAGTCCCTGGTCTGATGCAGTTGGTGACGTCAAATCTGTAACTGAACTTGAATTAAAAATGTAATAATGTAGTATAGTAATAACATAGTATAATGTAATAATATAGTCGAGTAATTAAATAAACGAAGGTGAAATACACAGAATTGTGAATTAAAAGCAGTGCAATATAATTATTCCAATTCTTGAGTAACTGTGAAAAATAAATAATTTATTGTTAGAACTGGGCTTTTAAAAGTTGTCGTGCAAATTAGCAGCTACACAATAATTGTATGAGTTATTATTACAACACAGTGATTCAATTTTCCAATAAAAAACGACCGGTGGTATTGGTTGCACGGCTTACAATGCGAGCTACGCCGCTCCTGGTCGTAGCGGTTAGTGTAGCTGTGGCGTAGCACTGGCGTAGCAGTTTCGTAGCAAAACTGTAGCACTGGCATAGCAATGGCGTAGCAGGGCCGTAGCAGAGGCGTAGCAGCTTAGGGTCTCCACATTATAGACGCCGATATGCCGTACAACGCACTGCCTTTTTTGGCTTCATGAGCGTTCAGACTGCTTACTAAGAATATTAGTCTTTCATGTAGTTTGATTAAATTTATGTGAAAGTAATAATCCTTTACGTCGCTCGCTAACCACACAATATTGGTTATAAATCCTTATGAAAAGACGGACTGAAGATAATACACGTCAAAGGAATTTAAGGTAGAAAAAGTTAAATTAGAAACTGGTAGTTCCTTGAACAGGTTGAGAAATTGTTGTCGTTGTTGTTGCGAAGCGGTTGATGTTAAAATTACTTAAGATAGACATGACTTCGTTGACAAAAGTTGTTCTTTATCATTGACAGAAGGTATTTTTAGAATTTATTTGCATCTTGCCGTTTACATCTATAGGTATACCTAGTATAGTAATTTTCTTAGCGTTATTGCCTTTATCTACTTTGGTATTTTTTTTATTAAGCATCTTTAACGCTTTTTTAAGCGATGATTCTGCAGTCTAATAGAATTAATAATTACACCTATTTTTGAAAAGTGTCTCATTTAAATTCTATAGTGCAATTAAGCCACAAAAAAATAACTAAATTTTTATTCATTCGATATGGGCCATGAAAACTTCTCGATTACAGTGCATTTAACATATCTTGGAGCTAATTTAGCACTGAAATATGCGCCAGCATTACTATTTACGCTAGACTGCATCACCGATTTTAAATTCTTTTAAGCTGTGTTTAACATATTAAGAACATAAAAATGAATTAAGATTTAACATTTTTAAATTTCGCACGTAGTTTGACGAAAACGCTGGACGCAGTGGACCCCATATTGCTATGTGGACATGATGTCAGTTGGCTGTGTAAACCTCAGATAAAGATTAGTACCAGTCTGATAAAGTATAAGTATAGTCAGATAAAGAATAGTACCATTCTTTATCTGACTATACTTATACTTCTGACTTCTGACTATACTTCTTTATCTGAGGTGTAAACAAACGCGCCGAACGCCGATCAGTTGACATTTGACAGTTGAAAGTTTTTAGTTTACACTGCGCTATGGCATAATAACATGGCGGCTAATATTTCATGGTGTTTTAGAACATAAAAAAGAACTTAAAACTTTGAATTTAATTATAAATTTATTTTGTTATTTTATTAATTAAAACTAGCCTAACTTGCCTAAATATCTCAATAATATATTTATAGATTTTTCTAATATAGAGTAAATTATCCTATTGCGTAACACGTAGGTATAGGTTGGTAAATTCGTTGTGTACCATCCAAAGGTTGTCTGTAAGAAATAGCTCTGTGCGATAATAATAATAATAATAAATAATAAGAGTCTGTGGCTCGACTTGACAGACGGATGCCAAAATTTTTCTCTACCAAATTTATTACAAAATATAAAATTTCAACCATCTAAATAGTGCAGATATATATATACAATGAAACCAAGAAAAAAAAAACATAATACAATAACATTATCAAAATTATGACCGATTTATAAACTGAATTACAAAATATGAGAAAAATGAAAACTACGTCATGTTGACGAGAGCTGCCGCTGCAAGACGTGCACGCCCACCATCTCCGGCCTCGTCGCCCAGCTCCGCCTCGCCGCCGCCGGAAACCAGCCCCACCGTGAGTGCTGTGACACCGGCTGTGGCAGTTGCGTCGAGCTCGAGCGACGAGTACTTCTCTCCGCCGACGACACCACCACCTGCGCGTCGACGGGGAGGACGCCGGCCGCCGGACCGCTTAGGACCTCGAGGCTTACCGGTCTCTGATAGGGTCCCAGCACCCGGCGGAAGTGTGCAGCGCATGAGATGGACACAATCCATAAACGAAAATGTCATGCGCGCATACTTTGGGGCTACAGAGGGAGGAAACAACCTGACCGCGTACCGTGTCCGGATGCTCTCTTTGTTTCAGGTGCTTGAGCCAGCCGTCAACGTTTCGGCCCAACGACTTTCGGATCAGGTGCGGGTCATCCAGCGTAATCGTATGTTGGATGATACTGTACTTGATCGCCTCCGAACGGAAATGGGTAACCGTGTCACTGCCCCAACGTCGCAGGCTGTGGTGCTACCACAGTCCAACCACGCTGATGAGGAGAGTAGTGACAGGGTTACAAACGTAAGTACCCAGTGCAATGAGGAATTGAGGAGTGCTTTGGAGTGTGCTATTCGGGAGTATCGCAACATGCCACCCGAACTTAGGCCACGATTACCTCGTTTGCCCATGCATAACAAGAATAGGGCGCTGGTGGCTGTTCTGGATTCGCAGTTGTCAAACTATTTTGATGACTGCGAAGACCTCACTGATACACATTCGATTATGTACTGCGCGGCTGTAGCGGCATGTCGTGTAGCTCATGTCAAATTTGCAGATGACAGAGCTACACGACCGAAACCAGCCGTACCGGCTTGGCAGTGCAGGATCGAGCGTCGTATTGGTGGGGCCAGAGCACTCATCGGCAAACTAATTTGTTTCAGGGAGGGCAATAGCCGCCCAAGAGTGATGCGCTTTGTGAGACGGGCGTTTTCGGGGACTGATGTCAGCTCCCGGGACTATATATCCCATGTCACAGAGCGCATCGACTTCCTGAAACAAAAAGTGTATGCATGGGCAAACCGTATTCGTAGGTACAGGCGGAGAGTGGAGCGATACACCCAGAATCGCACATTCCAAAGTAATGAAAGGTGGGTTTATCGGGCTTGGGAGCGACCCAACCAAGGTGTGACTGATACGCACCTGCCGGATGATGACGCTATGTCTTCATTCTGGCGCAGCATCTGGTCGGTGCCTGTCAGTCACACCGAAGGTGAATGGACTCGGGAGGTCGAACGAGCGTGTGATCCAATACAAGAAATGGGGGCTATCACGATCAGCCCCCAAGATGTAGCCCGTGCAGTCCGTCCGTTGCCGAACTGGAAATCTCCAGGACCGGACGGACTGCACAACTTTTGGATCAAGTGGCTACAAAGGTCACACGCTCGTTTGGCATCTCAGTACCAGGCAGCCTTAGAGTCTGGTTCGCTACCCAAGTTCCTTACGACAGGTATAACCCACCTGCTCCACAAGTCTGGTAGCACCGCGGAACCCAAAAATTATAGACCAATTACATGTTTACCAACGGTCTATAAGGTTCTTACATCCATTTTGAGAGTAAAAATTAATAAACATGTTGACAATAACTCCATCATGTCGGTCTCTCAGAATGGATGTAGGAACGGGTCCCGCGGTACTAAGGAGCTACTCCTTATTGATATGGCCATTAGCCAACAGGTTCGGCGTTCCCGAAAGGATCTGTCGACATGTTGGATAGATTATAAGAAGGCCTATGACTCGGTGCCGCATACATGGCTCATGAGGGTGCTAGAATTGTATAAAATAGATACAACTCTACGCACCTTCCTGATGTCGTGTATGAGGCAATGGAGCACAGTCCTTCGCTATCCAGGATGTCGAAATATCCAGAGGAATAGCGAACCTGTAAGGATCGAGCGAGGTATATTCCAGGGCGATAGTTTGAGTCCACTTTGGTTTTGCCTAGCCTTGAATCCTCTAAGCATGATGCTGGAGAATTCAGGGCTAGGCTATCGGTTGAAGAGAGGTGGTCAGGTTATATCTCACCTCCTTTACATGGATGACTTGAAGCTTTTTGCCCCCAGCAATCTTCAGCTGATGGAGCTACTAAAGGTAACTGAAACTTTTAGTAGCGCCATCAGGATGGAGTTTGGTGTGGACAAATGTGCGGTCATGCATGTAAAGCGAGGGGAGATTGTGGAATCCGTAGGAATTCAACTTGCGGATTCCATAAACCTGAGATCCCTCTCTCCAAACGAAACCTATAAGTATTTGGGTATGTCGGAAGCGTTAGGTATCAGTACTATAGACATGAAGCAATCGTTGAGGGAACGCTTCTTTGGCCGCCTGAAGAAGGTATTCAATAGCCTTCTTTCGGGCGGAAACAAGGTGCGCGCCTTCAACGGTTGGGTCATGCCGGTGCTGATGTACTCTTTCGGCATACTCAAATGGACTCAAACGGAACTTGACGCCCTGGATAGGCGGGTCCGTACACTGCTGACTGCATATCGAATGCATCACCCACGATCGTCAGTCATGAGATTGTATATCCCGCGGAAGTGTGGAGGCCGAGGCTTTTTAAATGCCAAAAATCTCCACAACCGCGAGATATGCAATCTCAGAGAATATTTTCTAAACACCGACGTGGGTATTCATCGAGATGTAGTAGCAGTGGACAAGGGACTCACCCCGATCTCCTTGGCGAATGAGAACTGGCGCAAGCCTGTAGTGCTTGACACTAACGACCGCAAGGAGGTATGGCAGAGTAAGGAGCTTCACGGACGCTTTTTCCGGGCCCTACATGGGTCCGAAGTAGATCAATCAGCGTCCGTAGCCTGGCTGCGATTCGGTGACCTCTTTGGGGAAACCGAAGGTTTCGTCTGTGCAATTATGGACGAAGTTATCATGACGAATAACTACCGGAGATTTATTGTAAAGGATGGCACGGTTGACATCTGTCGGGCATGTCACCGTCCGGGTGAATCGATCCGCCACATTATCTCTGGTTGTTCTCGTCTAGCTAACGAAGAGTACTTGCATAGGCACAACCTTGTAGCCAGGATTATCCATCAGCAACTTGCTCTGAAATACACTCTTGTGGCGTCGGAGGTGCCGTACTACAGGTATGTGCCCGACCCAGTTCTCGAGAATGGCAATATCACATTGTACTGGGATCGGTCCATCATCACTGACAGAACTATTATCGCTAATAAGCCTGATATAGTGGTGGTGGACCGAATCGAGAGGCGTGCAATGATTGTTGACATAACTGTCCCGCATGACGGGAACCTCGTGAAAGCCGAGAAAGATAAGCAAATCAAGTATCTTGACTTGGCTCGCGAGGTTGTCGACATGTGGGATGTGGACTCAGCGATCATTGTACCGATAGTCGTGTCAGCCCAGGGCTTAATAGCCACGAGCCTCGACCAACACCTTAGGAGGCTCTCGTTAGGCGGCTGGGTCAAGGGCCTGATCCAGAAAGCAGTACTGCTGGACACGGCTCGTATTGTTAGGAGGTTCCTCTCTCTGGAGCCCTGACCGCCGGTAGCTTGGACCCTGTTCCCGATACCGGTGGGCCTCTATTTTTTATATTTTTAAATGTTTTTCTTTTTTGTGTGTTTTGTAAAAATATTTAAAAATGTAATAAATAAGAAAAAAGTTAAATAAAAGACATAATAATAATAAACCTTTATTTCATTAAAACACAGATTTAACATGTTACAATTTAAATGAGCTGAGGTAGTAACACAATGTAATACAATATAGGAACTGAAATCTGTACACAATATGGAAAACCCTGCCTCTCAAACTAGGTAGGTAACCTGTATCTTGAGAGACAGTGATTCAGCGTAAAATGTGATGCTACAAGTATAATAGTAGACTGTGTCGATCTACCTGAGCGATTATGAATACAGAGCAAATTTAAGTAGTAGTTTAAATTTATACGTGATGGGTGTGTCTATTTGCGTGTGTGTGCGCGTGAGTCTTTGTGTGTGTGTAGGTGCGTGTGTGTGTGTGTTGGTATATTATATTGTGTGATTGGGGATATGTAGGTATTTAGGTATTTAGGAGACGTACTTAAGTAAGGATTCTGTTTGTAGGAGAGATAAGACCGCCCATTGTACACTTGTTTTTATGATTTTTTGTCCTGTATATATATTTTTGTGGTGTACAATAAAGAATAAAATAAATACGTGGAATGTAACGCAAACTCTTTCATTTTGATATCTGAACAGTTTTCGCTTGTTTTACGCTGTCGTGTACAAGGATTTTTAACCCCGGCGCGAAAAGGGTGT
Source organism: Orthosia cruda (assembly GCA_964057195.1). NCBI lineage: Eukaryota > Metazoa > Arthropoda > Insecta > Lepidoptera > Noctuidae > Orthosia > Orthosia cruda. The sequence continues at coordinate 9,367,243 of OZ059840.1, forward strand.
CGCTGCCCAGTTTGACGTGTGTACAGTCTATTCATTAAAACTTGTCCCGTATGTGTATGTTGTTTTTATTGGTTGCCAATGCATTCTGACTGGTTTTACAAAGTTGTTGCTACAATTTTTGTCGCAGTTTCAGTGAGTCTAGACTTGTTTGATCGTAGCAAAAACGTTAAAAAGTAGGAGAAATTTCTGGTGAAGGTACCTATGTATTTTTTGCCGAGAGTGTGAAAAAAACACGGCCAACTGCGTGTCGAACTCACACATTTGTATATATACCTACTTATTAGTAAACATTATCACTAAATTTCTAGTTCTTAAGTCAAGGAAGTTAAAAAATTCTTCGGAACAAAATTGTGTGACAGACGACGGACAGACAGACACGTGAGTGACGACGGACAGCAATAGGGCTCCGTTTGGGCTCTCCGGGTAAAGAACCCTAAAAATCAAGCTTAGAGCTACCAACTCCTATGCGGCAAAACCTTTTTTTTTTAAACATTCCCTGTGCTACCGACTATCTTCTACGTGAGGGGACTTTTTCGACGCGACGTATTTTTAAAAGTGCAAGTTTGCTACACCGTAGACCACATCATCGCTTACCATCAGGTGAGAAAGTGGTCAAGCGCAAACCTATCAATAATAAAAAAAAAATAAAAAAACATGAAGATATGGATTAGAAACTCATCTCAGTTTCGATGGAAATTCTAACTAACACACATTATAAGACGTGCCGTGTGGAATGGGATTGCGGATAGAAAGACAGCTAACAGTTTAATAAAAAAATCTTTTTTCACTTTGTAGTGTTTTTATTTGGAAGGCGGTTGTATTTTTTGTAAATAGTTTATTTTTTTTATTTTTCACTTTTTGTTTGTGGTACTTATTGGGCCAGTTATATAGACTAGGTACCAATAATGCCCAAAGTGAAGACAAAATAGATTAACCCAATAACGTGAATCTTAAACAAAACCGGTGGAATTAGAGTATACCAAGGTGAACTGTTTACACCTGCATACCCCTTTACACCGTACTAGTGTGATGTTACGTTATGAAATGTCGAAACAATGAATATTAATGCGATTGCAGCTATCCCGAGTGATTTGCCGTCATTTATTGAAGAGTTCTGATTTATATCTGATGAACATTAAATGGGACCACATGACAAGCACCAGCTTTCAAATAAAAAAACAATCATCAAAACATTGAGTTAAATGTTACTACGTACCAGCCCCGGATCTAAGGGGGGGCAAACCGGGGCACTTGCCCCTGGCGGCAGTTTCATGAGGGCGCCAAATCCTTGAGACAAGAATTCGAAATATCGAACAAATGAAGCCTCTTTTCCTACAATCTCATAGGTTTTTATCAAGTAATCGAATCTCAATATAATATATTTGAAAATTGCCATTGAAAACAAAACTGCCTATGCGACGGACTTTGAGGAGCTAATAGATTATTTCCCAGAAAAGAAAGCACGCCGTGTAAAGTTGTAGTCTTTCCTGGTTAAATATTTTTTCTGTGTTTTGTCACAAATGAAAGGATTATTATTTTAACAAATGGTCAAAAAAATGCTATTCATTGGCAGTTTTAACAGTTTTTTTTCAAACACTGAAGGGAGGGGGCGCCACTATCAAGGTTTTGCCCCGGTTCGAAAAAATCGTAGATCCGGGGCTGCTACGTACTAGAGAAGCTATTTCAAACAAAAGATTGCGCGTATGCGTAATTCGGTGACAGCGGGGCAAGCAGGGGGGGCGGGGATTATGTTCTCACAGATAAACAAACAATTGATAACATATAATTAAATTAAGCGTGTTTTCAATTTACTGTTGAAAACTCATTCCTTGACTTTTATTTATATTTCTCGAGTTGTTTGAACAGTATCTCAATACACACGAAGGCATTTTATAAGAAATAAAACTTAGTACTCAAACGTGTCACGTTGCAGCGAGCGCTTGCCACAGACTAAGTGAGTTGGGGTACGCGCGCTCTAACGCGTGTTACAAACAATTGAGTTGAGGAGTCTCCTCTAGTACGTAGTACATTTAACTCAATGCATCAAAATCGCTTCACCCAGTAACAAGTTCTGAGGTAACTTAGATAAAAATAAACTGTCGAATTGATAACCTCCTCCTTTTTGGAAAGTTGGATAGAAAAACAAAATAACATTCAGAGGAATCTGAGGGTAGGTTACTAAGGCTTAGCACGCACTGCGATTTTTATTCGCGCGAATTTTTTTCCGCGCGTTCTGTGGCCTATGGAGTTGTATGAAGCTGCACGCACTGCGGAAAAAAAATCGCGCTCAAATAGTACTAAAAAATTCGCGCGGAAAATAATTCGCGCGAATCAAAATCGCTGTGCGTGCTATGCCTAAACTTATTATTATTAACTTAGTATTATATTATCTGTGCTAAACGGTAGAAAAAGGGTTACTTTGTTTGAATAAATGTGATGAATTAATCCAACGTCATCTAGCGGCTGGACATTGTAAAAACTGATACTGAGGACTTATGTACTACTATTTATCAATAGGTATGACAAAACATGCCAGAAATCAAAATTGATTTGATACTTGTTTACCTTGAGTATAGGCTTACTTTTCAAGTAACTGCATCGTAACGACATCTACCTATCGTGATGATTGATGTTCAAGCTGTTTTAGAACCCATAAGTCTATAGTCTGGATGAAGACGTCGGAGTTAACTGGAGCTAACTTGGAAGTTCCATGTTAAATTTCTAGATGTCAGCATTATCATCTTCATATCAATATTCTTATTCTTGTCTCCTTGTCCTATTATAGCTGAAACGATAAAATTTCTACGCAAATATACCAGTGTACTCTTCAATACGAAATATCAAACACCAGCGAACCATCCAAATATTTCTACATTGCCTGTGGATATCTATAGTTGTCAATTTTGGCACTGACACTAAAACTTCACTGACATGCAGTGCAGTGTTGCGATATTTAGAGGATAAACTAGTTTTACCTGTTTGAAGGGTAAAACATAAACTTTGAAAAGAGATGGTAACTTGTATGTAATGGTAATTGAATTATAAATTAAATCTTAAATTAAGATAGAAGACAAGTACATAACATTAAGCATCCAACAATCATAGTGATTAATACAAAATAAAACAATTAAATAAAATCTTTAAAGGGTTACGTATATGTAATACATAGTGGTTCCACCCGGTTAAGTGTAACCGGGTGGAACCACTATGTATTACATATACGTAACCCTTTAAAGATTTAATTTGATTTCACAACAAAAACGTGGTAATGACAACGCCCAAAACTGACCCATTTTTGTCCTAACGTCCGATAAGACAAAAATGGGTTGGAGTGTACGTTACAAGGAAAATAATTTTTAACCAAAAAATTATTCATGTCTCGAGTCTATCGTTAATAACACCCAAATATAAGCCTTAAAGAGTCTTGGTGTTTTTTGTCTCCAACCAGCCGATTTTCATAAAATTATGTCGGTAAAATTGGTCGAATCCGTTCCAAACCCGAATAGAGGCACTCTGACTTCAAGTAGTCTTTTGGCTGCTACCCCTAGAGTGTTTATAAAAGCCGGGGGAGCAAAGGGAAAGCAATGGGTTTACGCTTCCCGCAGCGCCACCGCCGGTGATGATGCAGAAGCTTTAAAGTGAAACAATACCTACATGTTGATAATTACGCGGCAAGGTTATTAAGGGGGGCCAAGGATAATGGCAGAATCCCATACATTGTTTTAGCTGAGATTAAATTCCTATGACTAAATCAAAAAATTCTGGTTTAATTCAGGATCATGTTCTGAATTAGTTAAGAACGCCGAGAATAATAGATTAAGTCATGAACTTTTGTAGGATAAGTCCGCGTAACTTTTAATAATGTGTTTAATAAGTAATATATTATTCAATTGTGTGGTAGTAAAAGGGCAATATCGCATTAATATTGCCCTTTCCTAGTTATATCAGCATGAAATGTAAAATATACTATTTGTAAAGAGCATATTTATTCATATAAGCGACTTCGACGTGTATCAAAAAGTCGTCGTTAACAACCAAGCTATAAATTTTATTACTTGTATACCAGTATTTTTGCCTATCATTAATTGAAAGTAAGTAACTCATTTGTTTCTACTACACTGCAGTATTATTACCTTCTTGCAAGGACACCTACACTTACACATAAACTGTATTGTTAATTCATTTAGGTTAGGTTAGGTTAAAACGGGCTGTTTTCCGCAACTCCACGACCAAGCGCGTATTTTACGTACGGTGTTAATTCATTTACTCCGTTTTATTATAGTAACAAATACAATGATGTTAATTATAATTACTACAGTCACAACTTGTCACATGGCAGAATAAGTGTCGTATATAACTCACTTTCAAACGCTCAAATTTAAGTCAGCTAAGATTTCACCATTGTTTAAATTCTTTATTTTTAAACGACACACTGTTTTCGAGATATGAGAATAATAAGAAAAATAAACAGTATTTTTTTTGTACAACGGATTGATAGTGTCAGAGCCACGGTATTCCAAAGACACTCCCAAGGTCTCTTGACCATGACCTCCAGGAAACTACCATGAATATTGACCTGCTACTGCTCCTGAGAATTGACTTTGACCTCAACAAATGTCACTGACCTTGACTTCAGGATCATTGACATTAGAAGAATCGTGGATCTTGACGTTTGGCATTTTGACACTACACAAATGTCACTGACCTTGTACATGAGGTCAAGGTCAGTGACATTTGTTGAGGTCAAAGTCAATATTCTAAAAGTTAAGATCCGCCATTCTCAGGAGAAGTAACAGGTCAATATTCATGGGTAGTTTCCTTGAGGTCAAAGTCAAGTAACTGCGGCCAAGGATAATGCCCTTGAGGAGTCCCATGGTGTTCCCCCACCCTACTACTCCCACATCCCACCGGATCCCGAAGGCTTGATTAGGCGATAATCTTTGGTGAAATTCTTCTAAGTCTTTTTTCAGAGTGGCCCATTTCGTATCCACTGACCCAAAAACTTGTATAAGTTAAAATAGAAGGTCTATTTTGTTTTTTATTTTGTCATTATTTCTTTTTCATATAAGTTTATTTACTTTGGTAGCTTTTTCATATTTAAATAACATCAACGATGGTGGAGTACACAGTACTGCTACTCGGTTTTTTAGAATATGAGATCATTGAAGACGAACTTGGTGCCCGTTTCTGAATTGAGTACCTATTTGGAGTTAAGAATTTATTTATTTGGACTTCATGCACAAAGGTACAAAGGAGGACTTAATGCCTTAGGCATTCTCTACCAGTCAACCAACACAGTGTCCAACCTCATTTTAATGTCAAAGTTGGACAAGTTTTCATGATTAAGTTACGAGTTAGACAAAATACTGAACTTCAAATTATTAATCGGGGAGACTTTGAGGTTAATCTGAAATTAAACTAGGCAACACCGTTATTGACTCATTCATGAACAAATTGAACAATACTGTCAGTGTCAGTGTCAAACAAAATGTAAATGTAACAAGTAGACGTGGGTCGTTACGTTATTTTCAAGAAACGTAACGAAACTAGTGACTTGGTCGGCGTCACCTGTTTCAAAACTAGTGATTTTTGTAACTGGTTATTTTTATTTGGCTACTGTGATTGTTTGCATAAATACCATACAACTATACAGTTACAAACGAAGCTCAGCTGTATTGAACAATTTGAATAAGTAACAGTTCCCACATCTGGCACAATATAATGGCCAATGGCTGGCTATTAAGATCGAAAAGTAAACAAAGGCTTTTGTAATTCTCAGAAACAAAATACACGTGCAGTCAGTATAATCAAAGACTGCTTTCTCTCTAGTCAGTCAGTTTTTTTTATCTACTACTAAAGCATAGCAGTTTAATAATGTACTAACTTTATTGCAATTTGTGACGAACACAGTGCCGACTTTGAATGATGGTCTGAATGCAGTTATTGTACTACGAAAGTTTGTTCTTTTTAATGAACATTTCAATCCAGGAAAATTATGACGACATTAATTAAAATCTAACGTGATATAGGCACAAAATTCGTACGTACGAAAGAATTGTTCACTTCGCACAACAGATTAAAAATTCACATTTTAGACAAATTTATGTTTTTTCATATTATACGTTTTATGTTTATATACCTATCCTACACAGAAAATTAAATAAACTCATATTTCAATTAAAATAATAAATCTTAAACCACAGTCCACAAAACAATTTGTATTTTTGTATAGAAACAAACTTGAGTAATGATGTCGCTCGGTACAAAATTCGATTCAAAATTTGTATCGAATTAATTCAAAATGGGCGCTTTGATCATGCGTGTCATGAAATACCGAGTCCGGAGTCGAAGCGAACGCACAAATTCATTCATCATCATCGTCGAATCGAGTCGCTGCGTTCCGTTCAAGGTATACACTAAACAGACTATGCAGTGTTAGTCACTCGTCTCGTCGAATACCGACAAATGCGAGTAACGAAACATATTTGAAAGAACCGATTCGGTACTTTGAGTCAGGCGGTATACTCGTTACTCAGTAACGAATATATACGGTTCGACACAGCTTTATCAAATAACGCATTTACAAAAATCACTACTTGTGATTTGACTCGAAACTAGTGATTCGGTTACAAGCCGCGTAACTAGTTATTGTAACTAGTGACGTGAAATAACGCCCACCTCTAGTAACAAGCACGATCCCAAAATGTCCCGAATTTATTGCACAATATTGAATATTACTTCGTTAGTAATCATTTTTGGTTGTAGCCACGTTGTGGTGAGCATCTAAACAAGAAGTGTGTGTTGTTTTTAATCATAGTTTAAAAAATAACCTACAATGGCGTCTAAACCCGAGTACATTCGCAGTAAGATTGTAAAAACTTACGATTTGGATGAAATTGAAAAGCTTATTAAAGATGCTAAAGTTGCACATTGCATGCTCACGGATCCGCCACCAGTTGGTAAGTCAAGTAATTACATAAAGCCTCTTTATTATTTATTAAAGACCGCGAAACATAATGCAGTGTGTAAAAAGATATACATGCCAAGGCAAAAGTGTTGTGATAAATCTATACTTAACCAAAAGTTATTATTTCATAACTTATCCCTTAAAGTCGTAACATGCAATTGTATGTTTTGTTGTAATATCGTAATTACATACTAAATAATTGGGTTAATCATGCTATAATTATATCAATAGTCTTTTCAGCTAAGGTTTTAATTATAAAATGTTGCTCTTTTATTTACAAAATTGAGTAACAGTTTATCATTAAAAATAAATCCATACTATTATTATAAATGTGGAAGAAAATCTGTCTATAAACTTTTCATGCTTAAACAGCTAAACCGATTGAAATGAAATTTGGTATGGAGATAGTTTGAGACCCTGGGAAGGACATAGGATAGTTTATTGCCCGGACATTAACCTTAACGGGTCGGAAGTTTGTATGGTGAACCAATAATTCCCCACACACCTATAATATTATTGCACAATATAAAAAAATAGGCTATTTGAAATCCTAATGCCAAGTGGACGAAGTCATATCCAAAAGCCCAAGTCATCTTTATAAAGTAAAACTCAAATAACTTGACCTTTTTATTTTTTATAATAATAAATTTTAGTTGATGAAGAGAGTGTAATGACCCGTCTTAGTGCGCTCACACTTCGTGGATCTGATGGTATCAGCTGTTCGTGCTGCGGTGTGGGTCCGTTCACTACCAGAGCTCAACAGACTGCCCACTACAAACACCACTGGCATACGCACAACTTAAAAAGGAAACTGTTTGGCAGGAAACCAATTACCCTAGGAGAATATAATACTCGGCAAGGTTAGTAGAATTTCAATGCCCTTACTTTTATAATAGGCTGTTTTTTTTAGGTTTTCTACCCAAATGTTCCAGTTGAGACTTACTAAGCTTGTTCATTAAAATTTATGCACAAGTTAAATTTCAATAAATATTTAAAATATGGAAAAAAAAAAAAACATCATTTGCACAAGTAAAATTTTAAAAGGTAAATTAATTCTGCACTGTACAAATGCAGAATTAATACCTTATGCATTTTCTACCAGTCATCCTTTCCTTGGAACAGAGGTAGTACATGGCATGTGCAACTTAATTAATTGGCAAATAAATTAAAAAGTAATATAAATCTGTCTTTAGAACAAAACTGGTGAATCTTATGGTATTTTAAGCAGAATACATTTAAATATGCCAGCTGTATTAAAAAATCAATGATTTTCCGGTATGATACCCTTAGTTTTTTTTTTTATCTATTATAGGCTTGCGCTTGACCACTATCTCACCTGATAGTAAGCGATGATGTGGTCGATGGTGGAGCACGCTAGCTTAGAAGTAACCTATTCACTCTTGACTTAAAGACCCCTAGATTGTAGCTATCGGGAAACACAGACTCCGGCAGGGAATTCCACTCCTTAGCTGTACTCATAATAAAAGTATAAACATAGTATATAGTATCCTTAGTGTACAAATTCCATAATAACTTTGCCAGTTTATAAAACAATGCCTACTTTTTAAGAAATAAGCAATACATTTGTACTCTTTTGTCTTGATGTGTTTTCTGTATGTATTATACTGTGTGTACGTTAATTATAAAATAAATAAATAAAATACATCATCAGGCAAAATAAGTAAATAATCAATCTATTATAAATACCATGTTTAATATTGGTATTGTTCCATCAATCACAGCCCTATTTCATGTCCAGGCATTATTGGCTATACCCGTTTGCCTGTAGGAGATCATGGTTTGCGATAGGGCCGTCTATGTCTTTAGTTTCCTTTTAATGTTTATTATGGTGTACAATAAAGTATATAATGAATATACACCCTGTTTGTCTTTGAATTGGATTATATTGAGTTGTTAACATAATGTAAATGACTTGTTTCAGATGATAGCTCAAATGTGTCAGCCAGTGATTCGGAAGGCGATGAAAGTCCCAACAAGCCTGCTACAGAATTATTTGCAGCTGCCACTCGGCACTGCAAGGCTTTTTACACAAATCCCAAGGGACAGGTGTTTTGTATCCACCGCTGCTTGTTGCATCATCGAAAGGTAAGAAAGTAATAGATGTTGGTGTCAGACTGTTTATTTAAACAAGCTTTCTAAATTAATTTGCTAGATTTTTCAAAGAAATGATTTTTATCTGAACAATAAATGTGACACTTTATTATTTTACATGCAAAAGCTGTCAAACTGCAATGTATGTATGTTATTTAAGTGTGTTCGGGTCAAATCTTGCAACTGAATCCTCCACCGATCAAGATGAAATTTTGCAAACACATTTAGTTTGGATGACATAGCTTGGTTAGCTAAGTGACGTCACTCTAAATCCAATATGGCGGACCAGTTATTTTTTGTGCACTGCCATGATATGGGTATCAAATGAAAGGGTTTTATGAGAATAATACGAAAAAAAGAAATAACTTATTATAAGTGAAAGTGTTTTTAATGAATAATTTTATTTTTATGTAGAAACAGTTTGTGGGTCAAGAAAACCTTTTTGTAGCCAGATATGTTTTGCAGGAGGAGATGTCATTGGACGGCGAGGGTCATGTCTGGGCCAGTCGAGTCAAAGAACTTTTAAGCCCTGGCTATGGCCGTTGGGCCGTTATCATGGTGTCTGGTGGTCACTTCGCTGGCTGCATCTTTACTGGCGGCACTGACGCCATTCACAAGACCCTACACTCGTACACCACGCGGCGGGGTCAAGGTACTATTGTTCTCCTATATTTAAATGAATTAATTCTTTTGGATAGCGAACCTATGGCACGCGTGCATGTGGTGGCCCACGACAAAATATTTTGGGCACGCTAAAATGAGTTTATTTAGAATCTAGGTAATTTGCAAGAGCAGAAATGACACCAAATCCTACTTTTATTTAAATATAACATAAAACTGTAAATAAATATTAGGAATGCTGTAAGAATTTCTGCGTGCCAATAAAGAATTGATTAATATATAGCATTTAGAATTTCATTTTTGTCAATTAAGACAAAAAAATAATAATTTAAATGGCACGTTAAAATTTTAGTATGTTGTATGGGCCAGTTAGGGTAGTGGTCTCTATAGGTTTTATAGAGTAGCGGTTGGGTATACATTATAAGTTTTTAAGCTGACATGGTCACAATCATTAGAATTTTCATTTGTTTCGGGATATTTACCATGTATATTTTGATTTTGGTTGAGAGCTCGATATTTCGGCACCGTTACAAGCGCCATGATCACGAGAACTAAAGTCTTTGCGGGTGGGTGTTGTTTACGAGCTGACATATCTATCTACCCTCTTCCTCACTCGTTTTTCACGCATCATGCCGCTACCACCAGAACTCGTCTCGCAATTTACTCGACACTGTTTAGCACTCGTCTCACTAGTTACTCAATATTGTTCACGACAGACGATGCTCACTGTATCCACTTTTGACACTTGTTCAGTAGTTTTACGACCTTCACATAGTTGAACCACTGGATTCCAGGCTCGCGACAATTGAAACCCGTCGTCCCTATTCCAAATTTTGTCCATATGCAAAAATTTCAATAGGGACGATAGCTCGTAAACAACACCCACCCGCAAAGATGTTAGTTCTCGTGATCATGGCGCTTGTAACGGTGCCGAAATATCGAGCTCTCAACCAAAATCAAAATATACATGGTAAATATCCCGAAACAAATATTAATTCTAATGGGCATACATTTTATAATGCAAATTTAATGAACTTTACAAAGTGCGAATTATGTTTGTCGAAAAACGCCTAGTTTATGACTTTCAGAGCAAAACGCGAAAAAAATCCCAAAATTTCTCAGATTTTCGCGTAGTGCGCCGCGAGTGAGTACACGTTTTTCTAAGTTACAAATTTGAATTAACATTACTCAAACTGGCATATACTATAACATACAAAAAATGCAGAACTACATCAAGCTTTGCGATTTTCATGTAGATTTCTACTGAGCTAAAAGTTATAAATGAGATTAAAGAAAGGCAGAAGTGCATGCACAACTTTATTATACTTCACTTTTTAATACAATACTAGTAATTAATGCTATGCTGCTTGTAGAGAGATTAATTATTGTTTTTCTTTATCTAGGTTCTTTGTATGCTCAAAACCAATGATATGGCTGTGTTTCCCACATGAGTAGCACAATATTATGCTGAGCGATGGCCGTATGGCGTGGATGTGACGCGTATTTGCCTCATATTTGTTAGTTTTAGCATTATTTTAATTAACGTCATTCTAGGCTCAAATAAACTTATTTCTTTCTTTTTCCTTCAAGGAATGTCGCAAGCAACCAGGGACCAAACGGGCAATGCTCCTAAGTCAGCGGGCTCCAGCTTGCGTAGATACAACCAAGAGCAATTCCTTGCGGTAAGTCAACTGCTGACTCATAAAACTGTATCTTTGGCTCGGCTCTTTCTACCGGCTTTCTCTTTCTATCGGCTTTTTCTACTAAATTATTACCTAATGTACAATATACACAAATTATAATTTGTGTTAGTATGGCAGTTACATTTTTGGGGAAGTGGGAAGTGACCGCAGAAACGCCTGTTACACCATTCGAGTGACGCGAATATGAGGAAAAACGAGTTTTCAATGGTAAGTCTAATGCGACCATGCATTAATCTGTCTTCGTCAGTGAAAAGGTTTTTTTTATACCTACCATATAGAATAATAACCTAATTTAGGGACATCTACGATCTGAAATTGCCAAGGGTGCCCACTGGGTTCAATTCTAGGTCCTTGTTGGTTTGTAGTTGACATCATTCTCTAGTTGCTAAAAATAGACAAACGGATTCAGTGTTGCATATTATTATCATATATTTGGTAAATTTTGGATTTCGCGTATTTCTGCATAAAGAGTTTTTGTAGGATGAAACGTAATTATTTCGCATTTCTACAGGTTAAGCAGATTTTGATTTAAAGGCCAATTGTAAAACAGGCAAATAATTATAACCATAATTATAATTCTGTATGATTTTGTATAAGACTCCCTGAAATCGTTCAAATAATACAGGATGGAACTATCGACAACAACTTTATGTTTTTGATTCCCGTGCGATTCTTCTTTCTAATTTTATTTACTTTGCTAGTGGCATTGAATTATCAAGTTTAAATGTGTAAATAATCTGTTAAGTAATTGTTCAGTTTCAGAACAAAAAAAAAAGAACCGGTTAGATGGGAACAATGATTTTATCATGCAGATTTAAGTTAAAAAAATGGTCCTTCCACTTCTTATAATTTCGGCTAATTTAGAAGAAACACCTCTCATGATTGTAAAGCTACTTAGTTTAATTATTTTTTCAACACACTTGCTCATAAAGTGGCTCTAATTTCACCGCAATTAGGCACATAATGACACCTGTTATCAAACTGTGACTTTTTCATTACTATTATTCACAAGTGAGTTAAAGAGTTTTTTTTTTTTTATTTATTGGTTGAGTTGCTTTGTTCTTAAAAAAAGTTTTGATACAAAAAAGATCGTGCTCAATAGAACAAATGCAACACATTTCATGCAACTTCGTATTTAAATAGATAATTTCAACTTGTACGTGTTTAATAAATAAAACTTTCTCTCAAATATAATTTTTGTTTTTGTCTGTACTAAAGAAAACTTGAATTACCCATTTTGTACGTGCCTAAAACGCCATCCGCGAAAAGCCAAAAAAAAAAAACATTCTATTTAGTCTATGGCCGATCGCCATTGTTAGATGCGCGCGCATAGGAAAACTGATTAATTTTGCCCGCCATTGCGAAAAAAAATTCACAACTCGTTTTCACTGTTAAAATTACAGTTATTTATTAATTAAAATGTCTACAAGTACTAATTATGAAGAAAATGATTTAACTTGTACACCGCCCGATATAAAATGTGAAGCCCTTAACGTTATGGAAAGTTTACTACCTGAAAACTCCAAGGAAAAATATCTATTAGCGTACCAAAATTTCATACAATGGCAAAACAACAAGAATACGCAGTCTTTTTCAGAAAATGTGTTCATGGCGTACTTCAAAGAATTATCTTCTAAGTACAAATCTAGCTCTTTGTGGTGTATATACTCAATGTTAAAAAGTACAGTCCGAACAAAGAATGGAGTGGACTTAAAAACATACTCTAATTTGTCAGCCTATCTAAAGAGACTATCTGATGGATATAGAAGCAAGAAATCAAAAGTTTTATCGTCTGACGATATTGAAAAATTTATAAAAGATGCTACAGATAACCAATATCTGGCTACTAAGGTTAGTTAAAATATTTTTAAATATCTACGCGACTTCAGCCTGTGTTGTGTGTTGTACTTAATTATTGTTTCTTTTTTCCAGGTTGGTTTAATATTTGGTGTAACTGGTGCTTGTAGGATACAAGAATTAACAAATATAACTGTAAAAGACGTAGAGAACCATGGCCAGATGCTTTTAGTGAAGATACCTATCACAAAAAATAAAATACCGAGGTCTTTCACCATACACGGTCCATTCTATGAAATTGTTAAGAAGTATGAAAGTTTGCGTTCACCAAAAGCAAAAAATGACCGTTTCTTTCTTAACTACCAGAATGGTAAATATACCTGTCAGCCTATAGGTATAAACAAATTTGGTTCTATGCCTAAAGAAATCGCTAAGTTTTTAGGTTTAGCAGATCCTGAGAGTTACACTGGACATAGTTTCAGAAGAACTTCAGCTACATTGCTGGCTAATTCAGGAGCTGACATAATGACTTTGAAGCGTCATGGTGGGTGGCGATCTAGCAGTGTAGCAGAATCATACGTAGAAGATTCTATACTAAACAAGAAGGAAATTTGTGCAAAAATCACAAAAAGAATTAGACTCGATTCTGAGGCGCGTCCTACTGGCGAAACACCAAGTACATCCAATGATTGGATTTCACCTACCTATACGAATAGTGAACCATCTCAAATAACAATAGAACATGAAAGTATTTCAGTAAATAATGTATCTGATGAGACCGCTATGCTACCAAAAATAGTTAATTATAATTTTACTAACTGCACATTTACTAATTGTTTCTCTAAATAAACTTTTTATCTACTAAATATTTTTTTATTTTATTATTTTCTTCACAAGTGTGTTGAAAAACGTCGTATGATACACGTGTGTATTGATGATTATCGTCCTCGGCTCTCTTAAGACCCTCGCCTGACGGCTCGGGTCTCAATGGCGCCTCAGCGATAATCACCAACATTACACACTTGTACCATAATGTACTATTATATTATTATGCGCCCTAACTACAAATTTGGAGTCCCCTAATCCTAACTACATACAACTTAAGGTTGCACTTGCTTGAGGCACTTATTATATTAGGTGGCCTGTTCAGTTATCCACAAAATGTGGCTTGGGTTGTATATAAATATTTATATTAACATTGATAATGCAGTAACGGTCCAGTTTGTTTTGCTTGTGGTTTTAATTCCTATCTAACAATTAATACAGTAAAAGAGTACAACACTCATAGAATGTCGCCGATACCTTATTCATTATAACCTACTACGCTGAATCAGGCAGCTGGGAGCAAGTTATTTCTACAAGATAAACTGTAAAGGAAGGTGCATAATGATATACTAAATAACATCGTGGTTAATATTTCGTTCATTCATACTGGAGCAGACGACCAAAGCGCCCCGGAATTCTGGCCAAATTTTGAGGCGCTTTAAGTACAACAAAGAGGAATTCTTGATGGTAAGTCTGATCTTCGAGCATGAGCAAGTGCGCGTAAACGAATCTGCAAGATAGGCCGAATGCGTTACTCTGTGCAAAATGTATGCTGTATCATCGACAACCGCGTATTATGGATGTGAGATTGCGTAAAATTGTGCTTCGTCCCACGAGTATAATATATGCACCGTGCATATTATACAAGAAAATTCATTTGACTATTGGCTGTTCGAAGACTTCAACTAGAAAGGATAGTTTTGTTCCTGATACCCAAACTTCGTTACAAAATTTAGTCGAAAGGAGTATTTACTCTGAGGAGTTTTCTTACGGACTCACTGCACGGTGTATTATGTGTTACCAAAGAGAAAATATCTATTCAATACAGCTATCATATGATCACCGAAGTTCTTACTTCGTGTATCATTATGATGGATCTGGTTGGGGACTGCTTGTTGTTAGTTGTGAGCCGGTCGATTTTGTAAACATCTTACCGTGATGACTTAGGTAAAGTGCGCGCGAAGTGAACTGACTGTCATTCCAACGGAACGCTAGGGATTGACAACTCATTACGAGCACTAAGCGAAGTGAGTCATCACGATGAGTTGTCTATAGAACAGCAATACTACCGGTCGATTCTGTAACAATCTTACCGTGATGACTAAGGTAAAGTGCGGGCGAAGTGAACTGTCATTCCAACCGAACGCTAGGGATTGACCACTCGATTCAAGCTGTAAACGAAGTGAGTCATCACGATGAAATGTCTATAGAAGAGCAATACTACCGGTCGATTCTGTAGAAATCTTACCGTGATGACTTAGGTAAAGTGCGCGCGAAGTGAACTGTCATTCCAACCGAACGCTAGGGATTGACAACACACTACGAGCTCTAAGCGAAGTGAGTCATCACGATGAGTTGTCTATAGAACAGCAATACTACCGGCCGATTCTGTAGACTTCTTACCGTGATGACTTAGGTAAAATGCGCTTGAAGTGAACTGTCATTCCAACCGAACGCTAGGGATTGACAACTCACTTTGAGCTCTAAGCGAAGTGAGTCATCACGATGAGTTGTCTATAGAACAGCAATACTACCAGTCGATTCTGTAGACATCTTACCGTGATGACTTAGGTAAAATGCGCTCTAAGTGAACTGTCATTCCAACCGAACGTTAGGGATTGACAATTCCCTTCTGCTCTAAGCGAAGTGAGTCATCACGATGAGTTGTCTATAGAACAGCAATACTACCCGTCGATTCTTTGGATATCTCACCGTGATGACTTAGGTGAAGTGAGCTGTCCTTTTTACTCAATGCTACGGATAGAAAGCTCCTTCACTTTTTCTTAATATAAGTCATCACAGTGAGATTTTTACAGAATAACACTACTGTTTCTATTAGTCGCAGCTTTTGTACATCTCTCTACTTTTCTTTTGAATTATTTTTAGATTGGATGCCTGCTAGATTGATCAAATTAGAATGTTATGTCATTTTAATTTGTTTAATTGATTCATGTGGGCAGATTC
This sequence comes from Orthosia cruda, assembly GCA_964057195.1. Lineage (NCBI taxonomy): Eukaryota > Metazoa > Arthropoda > Insecta > Lepidoptera > Noctuidae > Orthosia > Orthosia cruda. The sequence continues at coordinate 9,383,452 of OZ059840.1, forward strand.
AAAGTTCTGGATTTGAATTTGGAAATTAAAGAAGTAAAACTTATGGCTCCCAATCCAAAAAATACTAATTTTATTTTACTAACACATGCAGTATTAACATGTCTATGTATCTATGTTGCATGCATGTCTGTTAAAATTATAAATGTATATTGCACGTTTGCACGTACATTTTGGGTTGCCCGTAAAATATGTACATATGTAATTATGATATAAAATAAAAGAAAAAAATGTCCGTTGTTTTATTTCAAAAGATTTATGTGTGGTAGTCATGAGAAATCTTTTGTGGTAGAGAAAAGAAACTGCATCAAAATACAGGATAGCTTTTAAACAACGGGGTTTGGTGGGCTTAGTGCGAGTATCATCTGACGTTGGATCGCGTTAACGTAAATGTGAATTTGTATTGAAAATGGATAAGTGCCGTCTGGTGACAGTTTTTTTTGTATTGTGTATTGTTTACTGAGGTCTTACTCGAGTTTTTTAATGTACTTGATCGCGTTAACGTAAACGTTCTCCTAAGTGAATTTGTTTACAAAACAAGACTCGCGCGCGATGTGTTCCGTACCATTATAGCAAAAAAAACACTTTTGTTGTATCTGTGGAAGCTCCACTAAAATATTTATTATATTCTGTTTTTAGTATTTTCTGTTATAGCGGCAACAGAAATACATCATCTATGAAAATTTCAACTGTCTAGCTATCACGGTTCATGAGATACAGCCTGGTGACAGACAGACAGACGGACAGTGGAGTCTTAGTAATAGGGTCCCGTTTTTAGTCTTTGGGTATGGAACCCTAAAAAGGAGTTATCCCTGACTGTCATCAGACGGCGCTTGTCAAGTTTGACGTTAAAGCGATTAAGCACAGTTAAAAACTTGAACTCAGCCCACTGAGGAGTGCAAGACATTTTCTAAAAGGTCCTCACGTCGGCAGTAGTCCCTTCCAAGACAATCTCAGCACTTTGATACAGTTTCTTTGAACGTCAGTGTATTAAATGTCTAATGATGTGGCACACGGAGTTACAGAAAATTATGGGGTTGGTCTCTATCAACACACCTGTGAAAGACTATGTCAAAAACTCCATGTGCCCTAACAATGGTTGCTTGAATGTAGGTACAGTCAAGGGTCAAAAGTGCAGTCGCACTTTCCCATCAGAATTATCATTTCAGACGAAAGAGGTCCACTGCTGAACATAGACCTCCCTCAAATATCGCCTCATTGAACGGTCCCGTGCGTCAATATCCAGCGGAGTTCCGCCATCCTCAAAAAGTCATCGGTCCACCTAGTGGCAGGCCTTCCAAAGCAGCATCTTCCGAGATAAAGTGCCTAAATATTCCGTTTTAGATGGAAGTTATTGGTACACAACCAGATTATTCTATATTTTAGATTTTATACTATTGATTAAATCCGTATTGGTGCAGTAAAGCACTTCTACAAAGAAACTGGTGTTGGTCAGCGAGCTTGCAAATATGTATCCTCCGACTGCACAGCATGATTTTCTTCTTGTTTACGTCTTTTTAGTTCGCTTTTAAGCAGTCGGGTTTTTTGATTTTTCAATTAACTTTAATTATTTATAACTTTTTAGTTATTTTTAGGGTTCCGTACCCAAAGGGTAAAAACGGGACCCTATTACTAAGACTCCGGTCCGTCTGTCTGTCTGTCACCAGGCTGTATCTCAAGAACTGTGATAGCTAGAGAGTTGAAATTTTTACAGATGTTTATGATTACAATGTATTTCTGTTGCCGCTATAACAACAAATACTAAAAACAGAATAAAATAAATATTTAAGGGGGGCTCCCATACAAAAGACGTGATTTGTATCCCGTGTTTTTGCTATAATGGTACGGAACCCTTCGTGCGCGAGTCCGATTCGCACTTGGCCGGTTTTTTTTTTTCGAATTAGGTACATTTAAACATTTGTGTGTTATATATTTTTGAAAACACCTCTTCAAACCCTTTAATTTTTGATACCCCACACGATAGTTTTGGAAAAGAAAAATCAGGACCCCACAGTATGGCGCCCAAAAGCCGCCATTTTTCTGTTTTCCAATTTTTATGTAGCCAGTCACACTCGCAAGGTTAAGACGAATCGATTGACGGAAGAATCATCAAAATCGGCCAACCCGTTTGGTCTCTGGAAAGCCACGTAGGAACAAACATACATACATAGACTGATAAACACATTACCCTCCTTCGGCAGTTGGGTAAAAAGGTTCTATTTTCGCTTTTTCGTTTTTTTAATTGCAGTATCTGTTCACAAATGAAAATCAGTGGGCAAACTATCAATAAATTCGTTTTTTCTACCTGTAGGGCTGGATATTAATTATGAAATTTAAATGGCACCAACTTTGAGGTATACTCATTCCAAAAAAAAAAAGTATTTTTGAAATAGTACCACTCTATAAAAAGTTATACGTAAAAATATACATGTCGAATTGAGAACCGCCTCCTTTTTGTTTCGTCGGTTAAAAATACACTAGTTTTGGGAAAATGCCACTCCACCTGTGACCCTTGATTGTGTGGTATTTAATAGTAGTTAAAAACGTTTATTTTCCTTCTAGCATGTCCAGAACGTCTTATTGAGCTGGGATAACGACCTGAAAGGCTGTTCCCTGGTGTTCTACCGCGCCGTTGGACCTATGAACCAGGCTGCCATCTTCGGGAAGCCCTCGCCTCTAAGGAAGGACGACCCGAGGGTCAGGCAGCTGCCTTTCCCTACCAGGAAGCCTACGTTCAAGGAGGTGAAGAGGGTGTTCCAGGCTCTTGCCAGTATTGAAGTCTATGGTGAGTTGGTGGAAAGTTTAAATAGGTTTTTCGTTAACTGCTTTATTACATAGTAGGTACCTGGGCGACCGAGCTCTGCTCGGGGGAAAATAGAGAAAACAACGTTTTCTAAAAATGAAACCTAGCTAGATCGTTTTTTTTAATTATATTTTGCACCGTGAATTTTGTTATTATTATTATATTTTAAAGTATTATATTATTTTATTTTAATTATTGTGAATGTGAAGACTATGTGGATCATTCTTTTTTTTGTTTTAATTTTAATTTATCTTAGTTTTTAATCATGGTCTGGCAGTTAGAGAAGTTTATGCGGCCTACCCGAATGACCTTTCTTTTTGGTATTGTTCGTCGAATCGTTGAGGTCCTTAAATTCTGAGTTGAGCTGCACGGTTATTGACAAATGCGTGCACTGACTGGACAGGTCCACTCAATCTGGCTGGTTCTTTACTCAAAAGACCATTTCAGACATCAGTCTACTTGGTCTTCACATGATCTAACCTAGATTTTGTCTGGACGTTTGAAGAGACTGTGACCTCTGAGTTTGTTTCGGCCTTTATTCTCAGAGTAGTCAGATAGGAAACGCCGACCTCATCTAGTTTAAAAAAATATAATTGACATGTAAAAGTGTTTGTACAAACCAACTTACAGAAATAAAATCATTTATCAGTTAATTATCGCCCTCAAAACCCGCTGCATACTAAACTTTATGAAAATCGTGGTAACCCTTTCCGAGATTCAGATTAAATATACAGGATGGACAAAAAGTCGTGGCTCAAACGCAACTAGGGGTTAGATGGGGTCATCGACTGCAAAAAAATATGCTACGGGAGGTCCTTAAGCTCAACCCCTGCAGAGTTATAATTTACCTGCAGAGTTTATTTTTAAATAAGCCTAACCGAGTTTTATGGTTGGGTTAACTTTGGCCTTGCTACGAATGATCGTCGTCGAAATATATCAAAGACACGCATACCCATGTGTAATATCTTTTTAGAACCCCTATTAAATGCGCCAAAACTTGTAATACAGGGTCAGTTTTCGGTAGAGTATCTTTTTTTTCATTGTGGGGTCCGAAGTAAATAAATAGTTATGAATTGAAATTTCGTAAAACTTAATATTATCTTCAACAAACCCAATAAACAACCATAAATAACATGTCTAACGCAAGGACTCAGTACCAATCTAGTGAAAATTATAAAAAAAGATACAGGATGTCGATTTTTTTGAATTTCAATAAGAATTAGTAAAACAAAGACAATCTTCTCATAAAAACACAAAATAAATTATATCATAATTAAATAACTCTGCAGGGGTTTGACCTTAAGGACCTCCCGTAGATTTTTTTTTTTGTAGATGATGGCCCCTGTTATAGCGGTTTGAGAAACCTCTTCATCATTGTGTCTATTATTAAAAGTGGACTGTATTTGAAGGTTTCTGGCAATAGTGCGTTGAAAATAAGCGGGAAAATATTCACGGATCAATTCGGGCGATCTAGTATGGAAATGAGGGAAGTAGTACGCCTTACCTTGTAGTGGTCGATGCCAGCCCACGTGTGGCAGCGAGCTAGTGTTCTTCAACTCCAAAATGGCGATCTTCAGGATCCACACACTTCACACAATTGTTTTATATCCGCGAGGCGGGTTAATATACACGGTTCACAAGGTTCTCAGCAATCTAACTAATTAGATGCATCAGTCTCCAGCCTTGTGGCTTGGAAAGCTGGCGGTTGAGATACGAGGCCCGTTCACGTTGAAGTTTCGGTTCGTTCTGGCGACCTGTCATCAAGGCGTATATAAAGGGAAAAGGAATGAGGAAGGAACGAGATAATTAGGATATCGATCGCCCGCGAAATCTCAAAAGCGTTTGTCTATGTGTTTTCGGTCATTGATTTATGACATTTACAAGAGATGGCGCTACCAGCCCCCATATAACCCCTAGTTGCATTTGATCCACGACTTTTTGGCCACCCTGTATAGATACATATATACAAGAATTGCTGGTTTAAATGTATTAGATTTATTTAAACTTTGTGGCCAAAAAAATACACTTTACAAAGACGGACTTAATGCTTTATGGCTTAATTTAGCCGTAGTCGTTTTTATATCGATAAATTCGTATATTTTGTTCAACGTTTTCCATCACTCGAGATTGAAGTAAATATTAATGTAAACAAATACATATGGTTTATACAAATTTATTGCGTGAACATTTTTGTTGTGTCCCACTGCTGGGTCTATAATACAATAAAAATAAGCATCAAGAATCGAGCCCTTACTAAGGTGTTGTAATCCCCAGACACGTTGCAAGACTTCCAAAGGGCACTACTTATCGTGACGGGCGGGAAGGTCCCGTTGAAGACCAACTCTGACATCAGTATCGCTGAGCGTGCCAAGAAGGCGCAGAAACCACCTCCCAAGGTTCTTCATGACAGGGCTAAATCAAGGTAGGAATTTAATAAGGAATATACATATAATTAATAACTTAAAACTTTAAAAAATATACGCTTTGTGCCTGTAGAAACAATTTATTATACGTATTTGAAGACTGACTTTAAGTGTTATTGTAAACTAGGTCCTGCCAGCGGCTTCGCCCGCGTAAATTGTGTTTTATCATCCCAAGGAAACACACCACCGGGATAAAGAAAACTATGTCCTTCCCAGGGTCTCTAAACTATCTCCATACCAAATTTCACCAAAATGGTTCAGCCGTTTAGTCGTGAAAAGGTAACAAACAAACAGTTCCTTTCGAATTTATAATATTATTTTGGATAATAGTACACTTTCGCTTGAAAAGAGATGTAAGCTAGACCGTAGCGGGCGCGAGCTGAGCCCCGTGCGAGGCACGGATGAAAAACTTTACGAACATTTTATATAATGCTGTCCATGCTACTTCGTGCGACGCGGCGTCCGCTACGGTCTAGCGTATTTCATCCATAAGGTTCCCTAGTCGACGGCACGAAGGTTAAAATACATGCTATCTCATCCGACAACACGTGCGAAAGAGATAGATGCTGTGATGAGCAGTAAGAAGCTAGTTCGCGTACGAATTAGCACCTTTCGAAATTTGTATCGAAATGGATGTTGATTTAGGACGAAAACGAGCGCGCGAAATTTTATAAACAGACCTTTGGGAGTCTAGATATCATGAAAAACTACTAAATGTATATGTCAAAAATAAAATTATTTGCATTGTTGAAGTACTAATCTATCCCTGTATGGAGGCCGTTTTGCAATTTTCCTTCTTATGGTATTTATTTCCGCCCAAGGTGCGTTAAAATTAGTGTTGAAATATGGAACTTTCGACGCTCATAACATATTTTTTTTCTTTTTTTAGATAAGATAAGATAAGATATATTTATTTTGTAAAACATGAGTACAGTATGCAGGTCTTATATAAATATGAGGTGGCTACATTTTTTGCCATTTATGGCGTACAAAATTTGTTGCACTAGACAAATAGTACAAAAAAATACAATTGCAAAATTTTAATTAAATTGAAATTACAATGTCAAAATTTAAATTCAATAAAACATCACTATGTCGAAACTTAAATTAAATCAAAACTCCAATTTCAAAACCCAAATTAAATTAAAAATCACTATGTCAAAAATTAAATTAAATTGAAATTACAATGTCAAAACCTAAATTAAATGAAAAATCGCTGTCACAATTTAAATTCAATTAAAATTAATTAATTTCCCTTACAGGGCTAGTTAATGATGACACAAATTGTTTTTTTTTTTTGAACGTACATCGTCCAACAGTGGAGTAATCGCCAGACTACGTTTGTATGGAAGAATGATCGACTAGTGTAACCTTAAGAAATAAGTAGCAAGTCGAAAACCTGAATTTACAATAAACTTATTAAAGTACTTGTGACTAATATATATACTATAAAGTATATATAATATAAGTCATAAATTTGACACTATTCTTTACTGAAACTTAATTTATTTAACAAGTGAGTCATCTCTCTCATCGTACGAGAGTAAATCTTAAAAAACAATATTTTAATTCCCTGATTACCTCAACATTTAACACAATATTCCAGAGAGCGTGCCCCGCGCGAGCTACCAACGCAAGTGACCTCCAGCGAGGACGAAGGTCCCTGCTACATCGACTCCGAAACCCCACCAGACTGGATCAAAACCTTATCAGAACAGAGTAGCAATGGTGTCATCACCAACTCCAGAAAGGACCTCCTTAATGACTGCCAACTGGCCAGCTGCGTGGAATCTGACAGTGAGACGGAAACCGTAGATAAAAAAGAGACGAAGAAAAAAAAGAAGCCAAGTAAAAAGGTTGAAAAGGTAGACGAGAAGAGTGCGCAGGATTCGCAGAAGACGCAGGCGACGGCTGTCAAAAAGGGGCCGGCGAAAATTCCTGCTAGTGTAAAAAAGGTTAGTTCTTTTTTAACCGACTTCACAAAAAGGAGGAGGTTCTCAATTCGACTGTTTTTTTTTTTTTTTTTTTATGTTTGTTACCTCAGATCTTGTTACTGGGTGAACCGATTTTGATGATTCTTTTTTTAATTGAAAGCTGGTGCTTGTCATGTGGTCCCATTTCAATTTGGTCAAGATCTGATGAAGAACTTCGGAGATATACATCAGAACTCTTCAATAAATGACAGCAGATCACTCGGGATAGCTGCAATCGGATGTCTGTTTATTGATTACATCATTTCATAACATAACATCACACTAGCACGCTTTAAAGGGGTACGCAGGTGTGAACAGTTCACCCTGGTATACTCTAAATCCACCGTTTTTGTTTAAGTTTCATTTTTCTGGGTTAATCTATTCTGGCTTCACTTTGGAGAATTGGTCCGTTATGTACCCACAACTAAAAACTGAAAAATAAAAAACTTTTTAACAAAAAATACAACCGACTTCCAAATAAAGACACTACAAAGTGAAAAATAACTTCAATTTCGGAAGTCGGTGTCAAAAAACGAAGATCCCAAAACAGGAACACCGACTTCCGAAATTGAAGTTATTTTTCACTTTGTAGTGTCTTTATTTGGAAGTCGGTTGTATTTTTTGTTATTTTCGCTGGGAACACTTGGTCTAGAATTGATTTATGGGTATAAGCGTTTTGTTTAAGTATCGATTTTAATGTCATGTTCATGTCTGTTATGTTCTTGTAATCTAGTACGAGTACGTAATGTAATAGAAAATGATGCAATGAATTGAGACCGACCATAAAAGGATGATAATCTAAAACCTATTATTATCTATACTACATAATTTTATATTTAATAATGTATAATAAAAACTTTTTTTTTTTACCGAATAAGCTCCGGAACTACTGAACCGGTTTTACACATTTTTCCAATAGAAAGCTAAATTAATATTAAGGAACAAAGGCTATATATAATACTAGAGGACGCCTCGCGGTTTCACCCGCGTAGTTCCCGTTCCCGTGGGAATACAGGGATAAAAAGTAGCCTATGTCACCCGGGGATAGAGAAGCTTCCCAACGGTGAAAGAATTTTTGAAATCGGTCCAGTAGTTTTGGAGCCTATTCGGTACAAAAAAACAAAAAAATCTATTAATATTGGTATAGATATTTTCAAAAAAAAATTAGATCCTTAGGAAAATTGCAATAATGTAGTAACCGAAATTTGCTAAATTTTGCCTATAAAATTCATTATTTGGCGTGCGCTGAGAAAACTATTGAAGATAAAAAATATGTACCTACTACATGATTAAAATACTCATTATTACCTAAAAAAAATATGCAAGGGAAAATATATCCAACTATCTTCGTTAAGTCAAAATAGCAGCTTGTATCGCCGGTAGAAACAAAAGTTGATTACATACGTATCGTAGTATTAATTCATTCAGCAAACCCTTTCATTTGATACCCATATCATGCACTGTACAAAAAATAGCCCGCCATGTTGTACGTCATTTAGCTAACCATGCATTGTGATCCAAACTTAACGTGTATGCAAAATTGCATCCTAATCGGTGGAGGATAATTGCTTTAAAATTCAGTTGCAAGATTTGACCCAAACACACTTACATACATACATTGCAAGTCTAATAAAAGCTTGTTGGACAATTATACGTCACATCCGCGCAAAATGGACATCCCATTTCCACCTCATAATTTTCTATCACTTATTCGGCAGATGTGGAGAAGCATCTCGGACAAAGACAATGTTACTCTGGAGCCCATCCTGGAAGGTTGGGAGGGCGACATTCAAGCTGCTTGCAACACACAGGACCCTATTGATGGCAACACTGCGTTGCACAAAGCTGCTATCGCTGCTAAGCCCGATATGGTCACGTAAGTGTACTTATTAGAAAAAAACACTATCCGACCACATTAAATAGTCGGCGACTAGTCGACACTTAACATCTAGAAAAACAAGAAGTAAAAATAAATAAATCACCAGTACCTACTACCTATACTTTTTATATTTTAAGAATTAAATCACCACTAAGCTATATTTTCTTACTTAGCAGTGGAAATTAAACAATATAAAATTAAAAACAAAAATTCACGGCCAAGGCCATTATCGACACTTCTCTAGTACCTACTTATGTATTTAGGTTTGATTCTTTGTGCTGAACAGTAGATTTCCATGACGTCGAATTTTGCACTTTATTTTTAGTGGCGTAAAGCGCAACGTTGTACAAAAGTGTAGGGATGTCACTGACACGCACACACACTGCACACCATCGACCACATAGCCACTAGACGCCTAATGCTTGATCTAATACATCAAAACAATTCTGTCAACTAGCTGAGGTATGAGGCATGGGGTACTGCGCTCTGATTGGTCCCTTACCAAGGTCATACGCATCATTAAGGTTGGGACAGGTTTAAATAAAACCAGGAAGGTATCGATTTTTATAAATAGTATTTGTATTTTTTTTAAATTAATATTATCTTTTTTATTATTAATTATACGGCGTTTTAACATTTTAGTCTTAACATAAAATGCTATATAACAAAAAAAAAAAAAACAACATTCTAAAGGTAAACATACTTTTATTCGGTTGTTGGTTCTTAAATATAGTAATATTAAATATTAGTAAAAAACGTAATCAAAAAATCGTTTCACAATTAATAAACTATTCAATTTAATGTCTGTATTTGTAAGGTTTCTAGTTCTATCGATAACAGTTTTGGTCATAGGATATGGTGCTTCACTAGTTTTGTTTACGAAATTATAGAGGACAAGAGATAGCGAAAAAAATACTTTAAAAAGAAAGAGACGCAAACATGCGGTGGGCGTGTTCAACTACAAACTTGACCAGTATAATATGAACTCCGATAAATAATATTAGTAAATAAATCTTATTATGTTTATGGAACTATTAACTTATCAATAAAATGTTATGTTATTTCTTCGGTAACTGGCTTGGCTGTTATTACCATAGCAACTTATTGTACAAGAGGCTATTATAATATTTATTTCATAATTTTTTTATTGACTGACACGGAAGTGTTATGGCTCACAGAAGTGGTCGCTACTAATTCGAAATTGTCGAGTGGCGATCAGTATTACCTGTATATGATCTTTTTAGTCATATGTGTTGACAGACATCGCTCGCCTGTTATTAGGCGTCTAGTGGCTATGTGGTCGATGCTGCACACTGACTAAACCAGTGATGGCATGACAAAGTACGGCCCGCGAAAGCATTTAATCCGGCCTGCTGACGGTCCTTCGACATGACTAGAATATGGCCCGCGATAATTATATTTTGACGGTCCAGAAGTATAAAGTAGATTCTATTTAGTAGAATAATAGACGCATATGTACAGGTAGCGCAGAATACAACGGTAAGCCAGTATGTCATATATGTAATGAAGAAGCAGTGGCGGTTTTAACCTCACTCGCCATTTTAACACCAAGCATGCTAAAACCAAATATGCTTTGATGAATGACGCAGAAAATAAGTTGAATGCGGAAAACCTAAAAAAACAATATCTGGTCAAAGAAATATGTTTAAAAAGCAATATTCTGGCTCTCCTCTGAAATTTCATAAACTTTCTGGGCTCTGCCCCCCCCCCTCATTAAAAAAGTTTGGCAACCACTGGACTAAATCATTGTTGAGTGTCACAGGGAAAATTGCATGGTTCCTCTGGAAGAGACCATATGAGCGAAGGGCAGTAGCTATTCAAATCCTCATTTATGATGGGCCCCCTATTTTGACGTATGCAGTCAGATCCTGTCAGCGGGCGGGGATCCTTGTATCAAGAACCACGTGCTGCAGACGCCGTACGCTGCTACGCCGCACGCCGACACCAGGATCGCCTTCAGAATGTTCCAAGCACAGAATCCTGACAAATATAACTATGCTAAGGTATGAGTTTTGTTGTCTATTTTCTCTTGGTAGTGGTAGGGACTCCCTTTTCCGCACTTAGAGTCCCATTTGGTCCGTTGTGCGTGGGGGTACTGGCTAACATAGCCAGCCTAGCTCCGTCCAAAAGCACAGAAGCTTCTTGGGAGCTTTGCAGGCTTCAGGGAGCGACCTCACTGTTTCGAGATTTCTTCGCGTTGAGATGCCACGGCCTCGGATTCCAGGATAACGTTGGCGGCAGATTCTTCGGCGTTAAAACAGCCCCTGCAAAGTGGGCTGTCCGTGGCACCTATGTTGAATAGATGTTTGTTAAGAAGGGTGTGGCCCGTTATTGTCACTATTTTGAGGTTATTTCTACTCAGGCTGAGAAGTTTTTTAGTAAGACGCGGGTGTACGTTTGGCAAAGCCATTTTCTATTTTCTCTTATAAAATATAGTTCCAGAGATAAGCTCGTTGCAATAAAAAAAATCTCTTCAACTTTATTTTATTAATAAAAATGTCGCAGCCATCTGGGTAAATTAGCCAGCTCATTAAACACCGGCATCCAATTAAATGGCTGAAAGATAACTAGCTAAGTCATTGAGCGCAGCGTTTGAACTTTTGAGCGAAGTGCAAAAAAAACTGAATTAATTTTGAATCAATAGGCTGAGTTTTGGTCATTCATCTTAAAAGGGCTGACTTTAAATAAGTAAAAGTTAAAATTAACTATCGGCCTAGGCGTCCAACTAGCTAGCTAATTTAACCAAATGGCTGCGACAGAGGTCCCAGCCCGATTACGAAAATTCTTTCTTTATACACTGTCGCTGAGTTTTTATTTTAATCCCGAAAAAATGCACGGTTCTTATGGCTACGAGAACGGAGCCGCGGGATTAAGCTAGATTATAATTAATATTGCCTCTTCCAGTCCCAGATTCCCGGGCCGGTGACAGCCGAGCAATTAGAACAACAGAAAGAGAAGAAAGCTCAGCAGAAGAAGGCGAAACGGCAGCGAGAGAAAGAGAAGCAGGCTGATAAGCTCAAGGCGAATGCGTTCTTACTACTTACTGACGAGAAAAAGGTACGTTTTGCATAAATATGTTTAAGCATAAGGCTGCTTTTCCACCAGAGATGTGGTAAGCTACGTTGCTATGGATGCGTTTGATATCCACCAATCATATTCATTGGTGCACATAGCTTAGCACTGGTGGAAACGGATTCAACCAAGATATGTATTTTTTTGAATGGAAGGATGCGTTCTATGGATGCCTGCTATGGGTCTCGCCGCTTCCCTACTATCGATACACCGCATAGCTCGAGCTCGCATCTTCCTCGCGCAGCTACTTTGCGGCCGCGCATCTTCATAGCACATCTTACTCGCAACGCTACATAGCTTAGCATCAGTGGAAACGGTCACATTGTTTCGTAGCTAAGCTTTCATTCTCGCAGCATTGCTGTATAGCACATCTCTCTGGTGGAATGGCACCCTTACTTCCTAGCGGAGCTACGCTTCGACACTGGTAATTCGCGGTAAAAAGGTCCTATGTGCCATGTAAATATTTTGATGGCCAATAATTTGTTGGGACAAATTATTGGCCATCAAAAAACTTGATCAGAGACTACCCAAGACAGAGGTTTGCCCGTGCCCAGTAGTGTGCCGGTTTAATTTTAAAAAGAACAATCAAAACCGTATAACGAAGTTTTTAGCAATGGACTGTGAAATGGTAGGCATAGGGTATGATGGAAATGACCACATGCTGGCTAGAGTGTCCGTAGTCAACAAATTCGGCGATTGTATCTATGACAAGTTCGTGAAAGCGCGGGAGGAGGTCAAAGACTATAGAACTGAAATTAGCGGTGTGAGAAAAGAAGATTTACTCAACGGTGAAGATTTCACTGTAGTTCAGAAAGAAGTTTCAGAATTGTTGAAAGGCCGTATCTTAGTGGGTCATTCGTTGAAGAATGATCTGTCTGTATTGTTCCTGTCGCATCCTAAAAGGAATATTAGAGACACTTCAAGATATAAGCCGTTTAGAAAGATAACCAAAAGGCAGCACACCATCGTTAAAACGCCTAGCTAAAGAGATCCTCGGTATTGACATACAGTCCGGAGAACACAGTTCAGTAGAAGATGCTCGGGCAGCTATGAAGCTCTACTGCAGTGTGGCTCGACGGTAGGAACCTACGCTAGTCGATAAACGAGGAAAGAGGAAAGTTAATCCTGATGATGAATAGGTAACCGGAGTCATTGATTTGTATAGAAAGGATAAGGCGGATATGCGTTTTTCTGGCACCACAATTTGGTCATACTTAGACTTAGCACGCACTGCGGTTTTTATCCGCGCGATTACTTTTTCCGCCCGTTCTGCGACATATGGAATCGTATGGAGCTGCACGCAATTGCGGTAAAAAATCCGCAACAAACTTTGTGTTGCCACAGAATCCACCGCACCGCGGCGTTGTTAACGGATAAAAACTGCAGTGCGTGCTAAGCCAGGCGTCTTCCTTGCTGGGTCGCTGCGTTTTCGTTTCTGTTCCGAATCAGAGGCCTTAGTGCGAGTTTTTACTCACGCTCACTCGTGATACGTAAACGATCTCTTATGTCAAAATGTATACAAAAAAAGTGGTTTCACCTTACCGTCCCCAGACGGCGCTTATCCAATTTCAATACAAATTGACGTTTACGTTTACGCGATTGAGCGTGAGTAAAAACTCGCACTAAGGCCTCTGTACACATTTACTGTACTCGGTAAAGAATCTGTACCGAAACGACTCAGGCGCCTTCCTCACTAAGTCATACTAGATCGAAGGCGCCTTAGGTCATTCTAGACCGAAGCGAACGCGTTCGGCAATCTTCGGGAGCGGTTGTGTGCGCAAGACATTAAAAATATCGTGTTTCTTGTAAGGTGAACGCGTATAAGCAGTAAACGTTCGGAAGTATCTTTACTATTTAAATCTATGCCTGGACTATTTTCAGTACTTTCCGAATAATTGAATAGGTTCGTCTTGATAATTCTAGTTTTTATAACAGTGCCATAACAATGGCATAACAGGGTAAATTTAACCTTAATATTTGATTAAAATAGGAATGTTAATGTCAAGATATTCCAATAATCAATTGTTACACGCTGAAACAATGGGTAACATTCATAAGTATTCAATTTTGTTTTGTACTATACTCCATTTAAAATAACATTAGAAATGTTTACAACTCCTTTTAACAGTCCGTTCAACCGATTTTGAGTTCTATCCCGTAAGTATAAGGATGGCATAAAAAGCATAAACCTGTTACCAAAACTAACTGTTGTGAATAGAAGTTGTGTCGCAATAGAAGTCAAAATCGGTTGAATGGGCTGTAAAATGGGATTATTTAATTGTCTAATGTTATCTCAAATGGAGTATAGCTTCGACCAGTGGCTTAGACCGAGTGAATCGGCAATTAACTCAGGAGTACATACTCCTGGGTTAAATAGTATCGTATTGTCCTTTTCCAATCTATCTCTATAACAATAATTATCAAAATTGATTCCGTGTTTTAGATGTGAAAACATAACAAACGAACAGACAGATGGATGACATGGCCAGGATTGTTGAAATCCTTTGTCACGATTTTTCTACCAAACAATAAGGCCCCATCCACTAACGTTCATTCCTGCCGGAATCTACAATCCAGGAATGAACGCCATTGGATTTGAAAGAGCGAGAAAGAATGACGCATTGAAATACGTTTAGTTAATGTTAAAACGGATAATTAATGTAAATACGGTTAATTAATGTAAATACGGTAAATTAATGTAAATACGGTTAATTAATGTAAATACGGTAAATTAATGTGAATACGGTTAATTAATGTAAATACGGTTAATTAAAGTAAATACGGTTAATTAAAGTAAATACGGTTAATTAATGTAAATACGGTTAATGGACGTATGTACGGTTCATCATCATCATCATTTCAGCCGAAAGACGTCCACTGCTGGACATAGGCCTCCCCCAGGCGTCGCCACATTGACCGATCCCGTGCGTCTCGCATCCAGCGCCTTCCCGCAACCTTAACCAGGTCATCAGTCCACCTAGTGGGAGGCCTTCCAACGTATCGTCTTCCGGTTCGCGGTCGCCATTCCAGAACCTTTCGGCACCATCGGCCATCCGTTCTGCGAGCAATGTGCCCTGCCCACTGCCACTTAAGTTTGGCAATTCTTCGGGCTATGTCGGTAACTTTGGTTCTCCTGCGGATATCATCATTCCTGACGTGATCACGCAAGGAAATTCCGAGCATAGCCATATGTACGGTTAATTAACGTGAATACGGTTAATTAAGCGCGTGTATGGTGATCGAAGGATTGCTTTTCCTTTAGGACTGGCGTGTCATGATAAAGTCAGGGGAAAATAATTAGTGGCTTCAACGGTTTTATTTTATCCCTTTCCGTTTCCGTACAGTTTGTATAACAGGACAAGTCAGAGGGAATGAACGTTAGTGCATGGAACCCTAATTTTACTAATACAATGTTGTCGTATAATACATGTTTTACATAATATATACCGGTTGTGTTACCATACATTTTGAAGAAACAAAAAATTGTATATCACTAGTCCAGATGAGCTTATTTGATTATTTCGAGAGTACCTACTATGCAAAATCTATAAAAACTGTGAGATGTATCTTCAGAAAACAATGTATGTGCAGTAAATTATGACTCCATTTTATTTATGAAGGCCAGGTTTCTCTGATCAGTAACCCCCAGTCTCTGCAACGAAAACTATAGTAATATTTATGTAAAAAATTATCAAACTGGCACGACTGTGATTGTAAGCGTTGGTAATAATTCCTATGTGGTAATAATTAAAATAGCCCACTACTGGGCACGGGCAAACCTCTGTATTGGGTAGTCTCTGATCAAGTTTGCAGCAATGATCAATAGGATTAGTGCGAATTTTGTCTGACGCTGGAATGCGTTAAAAGTAAACGTCAATTTGTATTGAACTTGATAAACGCCGTCTGGTGGCAGTAAGGAACAACTTCTTTTTTGTATAGAAATTCACGTAAGTGGGCTTAGTCTGAGTTTTTACTCGCGCTCATTCGCGTTAACGTAAACGTCAATATGTATTGAAACTGGATAAGCGGCCACAGTTAATATATCTACATTTAACTTCATTAATTCATTTTTATACATATTTGTTACATTTTTTAATATTAGCTTATTAAAATACAATAAAATAAAGAAAACATTTAAAAATATAAAAGATAGTAGCTCACCGGTATCGGGTACAGGGTCCAAGCTACCGGTGGTCAGGGCTCCGGAGAGAGGAATCTCCTAACGATACGCGCCGTGTCCAGGAGTACCGCTTTCCGGATCAAGCCCTTGATCCAGCTGCCCAACGAGAGCCTCCTCAGATGTTCGTCGAGGCTCTTGGCTATTATGCCATTGGCCGTCACGACTATCGGCCAATGATTGCTGTATTCACATCCCACATGTCGACAACCTCGCGAGCCAGATCAAGATACTTACTTTTCTTATCTATCTCAGCCTTCACGAGGTTCTCGTCATGGGGGACCGCTATATCAACAATCATTGCGCGACGCTCTAGTCGGTCTATCACCACTATGTGAGGCTTATTGGCAACAATAGTCCTGTCAGTGATGATAGACCGATCCCAATACAACGTGACATTGCCATTTTCGAGAACTGGGTCGGGCACATACTTATAGTAAGGCACTTCCGATTCCACAAGATTGTATTTGAGAGCAAGTTGCTGATGGATAATCCTGGCTACAAGGTTGTGTCTATGCAAATAGTTTCCGTTAGCTAGACTAGAACAACCGGAGATAATGTGACGTGTGGATTCCCCCAGGCGGTGACATGCCCGACAGATGTCAACCGTGCCGTCCTTCACAATGTATTTCCGGTACTTGTTCGTCATCATAACTTCGTCCATAATCGCAAAGACAAAACCTTCGGTTTCCCCGAAAAGGTCACCAAATCGCAGCCATGCCACGGACGCTAAAACATCTACATCGTGCCCATGTAGGACCCGGTAGAAGCGTCCGTGAAGCTCCTTGCTCTGCCATACATCCCTGCGGTCATTAGTATCTGATACTATAGGTTTGCGCCAGTTCTCGTTAGCCAAGGATAGTGGGGTGAGGCCCTTGTCCACCGCTACCACATCTCGATGCATACGTGGGTCGTGTGGGTCGTGGGTCGGCGGCCTGGAAATATTCCCTAAGACTGCATACCTCGCGGTTGTGCAGGGTCTTAACATTTAAAAAGCTTCGACCCCACACTTCCGCGGGATATACAGTCTCATTATCGATGACCGTGGGTGATGAATACGATTTGCGGTAAGCAGCGTGCGGACCCTCCTATCCAGGGCGTCAAGTTCAGTCTGAGTCCATTTGAGTATGCCGAAAGAATACATCAATACCGGCATGACCCAGCCGTTGAAGGCGCGCACCTTGTTGCCGCCTGATAAAAGACTAATTAGTACTTTATTCAGGCGGCCAAAGAAGCGTTCCTTAAACGACTGCTTTACCTCACTAGCATTGATGCCTAATGCTTCCGACCCAAATACTTGTAAGTTTCGGTTGAGGAAAGGGATCGAAGGTGTATGGAATCCGAGATTTGAATTCACACGGATTCCATAATCTCCCCTCGCTTTACATGCATGACTGCACATTCGTCCACACCAAATTCCATCCTGATCGCGTCACTGAAGGTTTCTGTCACCTTCAGTAGCTTCATCAGTTGCAAGTTGTTGGGGACATATAGCTTCAGATCATCCATGTAAAGGAGGTGTGATATGACCTGACCACCTCTCCTCAACCGATAGCCCAGGCCTGAACCCTCCAGCAGTGTACTGCAATGGGTAGGTGGTGGTAGGGTTCAGGGCTAAACAAAACCACAGAGGATTCGAGACTGTCACCCTGAAATATTCCGCGCTCAATCCTTATAGGTTCGCTGTTTTCCTGAATGTGAAGTGAAGGACTGTCCTCCAATGCCCCATACATGACGTCAGGAAGACGCGCAGAGTTGCATCAATTTTATCAACTCCAGCACCCTCATGAGCCATTTATCTGGCACTGAGTCATAGGCCTTCTTGTAATTTATCCAACATATCCAGATCCTTGCGGGAACGGCGAACCTGTTGGCTAATGGCAATGTCTATGAGGAGCAGCTCCTTAATACCGCGGGACCCGTTCCTACATCCATTCTGAGAAGCAGACATGATGGCGTAATTGTCAATATGTTGATTATTTCTCGCTCTCAGAATGGATGTAAGAACTTTATAGAACGTCGGTAAACACGTTATCGGTCTAAAATTTTTAGGATCCGCAGTACTACCTGATTTGTGGAGCAGGTGGGTTATTCCTGTCTTTAGGAACTGGGGCAGCGATCCTGACTCTAAGGCAGACTGGAACTGAGTTGCCAAACGAGCCTGCGATCTTTGGAACCCTTTAATCCAAAAGTTGTGCAGTCCGTCCGGCCTTAGATATTTCCAGTTAGGCAACGGTCGGACTGCACGAGCCACATCTTGGGGGCTGATGGTAATTGCCCCCATTTCTGGCATCGGATCGCACGCTCGCTCGACCTCCCGAGTCCAGTCACCCTCGGTGTGACTGACAGGCACCGACCAGATATTGCGCCAGAACGAATACATGGCATCATCATCTGGTAGGCGCATCAGTCACACCTTGGTTAGATCGCTCCCAAGCTCTATAAACCCACCTTTCGTTGTTCTGGAATGTACGATACTGTGTGTATCGCTTCAGGAAGTCGATACGCTCTGTGACGCGGGACAGATACTCTCGAGAACTGATATCAGCGCATCACTCTAGGGCGAGTGTTGCCATCCCTGAAGCAGATAAGCTTGCCGAAGAGTGCTCTAGCCTCACCGATACGACGCTCAATCCTGGAATGCCAAGCTGGTACAGCTGGCCGTGTAGTTCTGTCACTTTTTGGGAATTTGACATTTATTATTAATATTATTACTTATTCAACTTATTTATTATTTTCATTGTTTGGTTTATTCTTTAGAGCAATCATATGGATTTAGTTATTTCTTTTCATATTATTTTAAAATTTTGTTTCAAGTTGTTTTGTTTTTTTTTAGCCTATATGTACCCTATGTAATATTATAAAACTAGAAATATGTAAGTGCTGTGCACACTGTAAGTGACAAATTCACTCTAGATTTCAAGTTCAATTTGTTACAGTAACACAAAGGTGAATAAGTCGGAGTGCCATAATTTAATAATTAAGTAAGCGCCGTCTTGTGACAGTAAGGACAAATCTCTTTTTTGTATACACATTTACTTAAGAGACTGTTTACGTTATCACGATCGAGTGCGTAAAGAAACTCTGTATGCTTAGTGCGAGTTTAATAAAATTATTCGTTGAACGTCATCACCGTGAAAGGCAAGTATACGTCGACGGTATCGACTATCGTAAACATGCGAGTGTGTGTTGCTACAGCAGTCAACGACTCGCAAGCGTGTAGTCACTGTGAGACGCGTTCATCATTTAATAAACCGACAAAATAGGTTGACATTTTTATTTGCTATTCCTATTGGAATCGACACACTATTAAAATAGTAGTGGTTATAACGTGTTTTTTAGTTAGAAATTAGAAGTTTTTTTATGTTTTGCCTTTGAAGTGGTGTTTTGGGAATTTGGAATTTTGGACTGCTCTTACTATTTAAAATGTTATCGGGTACTACATGACCACTTGTCGATACTTGACATTCTATATTTTTGGCTGTTTGTGGCATAATTCTTGCTTGTGCGTGTCTCAGCTGTCTACAATATTTGTTCTAATAATATTCTGTGATTTTATCATTAATTGTGAAAAATGAGCGACGACGAACTACTATCAAAACGAACTACTTATCATACATTCAAACCACAATGGGCACAGTCTAAAATGCCTATTCATCGTATTATAAAAAATATCAAATGAAAACATGTGCGAGCGAGCCTCGGCGCCCGACCGCTGACGTCACGCGCTCTCTCGGTGCTCTGGGGATTCGCTAGGTATTTATCCTTTCAAATTATAAACACAGGCATCTATTGCTTAATTATTGTATTGTGTAGTGTCAGATAGGCAGTTGCTCCATATAAACATATTCGGCTACATGAACATTGGACAATGAAATAAAAAGAATAAAATGTAATTACAAAATTTTAAACTAATAACATAATAATTTAATATTTAAATAAACAAGATAAAAAATATTTTTTTTTTACTAATTACGTAAAAACAATCTTGACATAATTTTATACAGAGTTATTTTATGTGTTAAATAAAATAAAACAAAAACAGTGTCTGACCTAGGAATCGAACCCAGGATCTCATGCTGCAAGCCAGGTGGTTTCATTGATGATCGCAGGGATGGTCTATCTATAGTTTCTAGTGAGGTCCTGGGTTCGATTCCCAGTTCAGACACTGTTTTTGGTTTATCTTTTTTTTATTTACCTTTATTTATGTCAAGATTGTTATTATGTAATTAGTTAAAATTGAATTTTCATTTTTTAATCTTGGTAATCTGTTATAATTAATTTGACTGACGATTTTTAAATTACCAATCCCATTTCCATAACTATTAGAAGTGATAGAAATAAAAAAGAACCCATAATATACCATAAAGGTATATGTTTTAACATAATAATATGTAATAACTTGGTAAGTTTATCACTCTCACAGCGCTCTCACCGCAAAAATATCAGTGACAAGCTTAGTCGCTCACAAGTGATATTGTTTACGATACGAGATGTCAAAACTGTCAAAAAGTACAACTCACACTCGCGAAAAGCATGTTTACGCTGATATAAGTGCTTAATGACGCGCTTACTTGTGAGATGTAGTCGATTGTCACTAGTGACGAAATATTTTATAAACTTGCACTCAGAACTTATAGTTCTCACGTACGCCACTAGGTGGCGCTTATCCAGCGCCATACAAATTTGCGTAAACGTTTACGCGACCATCCCGTTTATAAAACTCGCACTAAGCATACTGAATAAGCACACAGAGATCGTTTACGTTATCACGATCGAATACGTTAAAAAACTCGGTATAAAAACATAGATCGTCACAAGGTTGACCGTGGCGAAGGTTATGACATAACCGGTCGACCTTGACGGCGACGTCCTCCCTCAGGAGTTCAGTGAGTCTTCGACCGTTTCTCCGGGTGTATTCGTGCATCATGACTGTCTTTTTTTAAATGTAGTTCTGTTTTTACATGACTGTTTTTAATTTATGTATTTCTGTATTTAAATGACTTAGTACCACCTATTAAGATGCGCACCATTTTAAAAAGTTTTAGTAAAATTATTTAATTTTTTACAGAAAAAGGTTCCAGACCACGAACAGCGTTGTTTCTCGTGCGGCGCTCAGCTGTCCAAGCTTTTCTTTCAGTACGACGATTGCAAGTTCTGCCAAATGCCCTGTCTACACGCCCATAGAAAGATTAGGCCACTAAACATGAGTGTCTAAATGTCGGCTCAGGGTCCGTATTAAGACGTTTTAATGCCATCATGATTCCAGTTCGAAAAGAGAGACCGGTGTAGATTTCACAGGGTAACTAGAACATATATTAGATAAGCATACAGGAACGCAGTGACACGACTATCTTCGCTGGCCGCCACACTCCGACTGACTGTGGGTAGGCATTCATGATGGCAATACTTCGTAATACGGCCCCAGGGATTTTTATAATGCTACTTAATAAGATAATAGTAGGATTTTGATACGTTTTATTAGGCGACCAGAGGCGCCAGACAAGTGACGTTCTATCAGAATCGTAGCAAATGTATATGATTGACTATACTCCATTTGAGATTACATTAGACATTTAAATAATGCCATTTGACAACCCGTTCAACCGATTTTGACTTCTATTGCGTTGGTGATATGACAAATGGGAGCTGTATTAAACAGTTGGTTTTGGTAACAGGTTTATGCGTTTTATGCCATCCTTATATTTAAGGGATAGAACTCAAAATCGGTTGAACAGAATGTAAAAGAGGTTGAAAATTTTCTAATGTTATTTCAAATGGAGTATAGTGCTATCGATATGTTGTGATCAAGGCAATTTTGGCATTCGCTGTCACTGATAGGTTTTTTTTTTCTGAACCTCAGTATTGCATACACGCATGTTCTTGCATTAGAAACTAACGATTGTTAAATACTTATCCTAATAAATGGTATTTGAGTGCCTATTTTGTATTATTATGGTAATTTTCAATAATGGTGCTGTCGCTAAAAGCATGGTATTGCCATCCTCAGGGAATTTTGTAAAAAAAAACGACGGTTCAGTATGCTCAATTATTAAAGTATGTTTCTATTGATATTTCATAGTGTTGCAAACTGCGGGCAAGTAAAGTACGAAATGTATTTTTTTTTTATTAGTTTGTCGCCTAGTATATACGAGATTAGATCCAGTTATGAAATGTTGTTTTTCGGAATCGAATTACTGATGTATTTATTGTACATTTCTTTTATCGTAAGCGGACAAAATAAAATTTTCTTTTAATGTATACTTTTGGTTTCTATTTATGTTTGTATACCTACATTCTTTTTATCTGACATACAGCCTGCTCGTTAAACGGCGTCAATGATTAAAAAGGCTAGGTTGTTAACTGAATGGCTGATTAAAGGTCGTAGTTCATTTAACGCCGCCTTTTATCGATCGAGCTATCGAGTGGTACGACAGCGGTCTGCAAATTTGTGTTGTCGGTGTAAAGTATGTATACAGAGGTAGCCCTGAAGCTCATATTTCAATAAACATTATTTTGCCGAGTGGGAGCGGTGTCGTATCAATCGGCTACGTCCTTAAGCCAGTTGGCTGTGACAATGGATACTATTTACTACTTACTTGTGTCGATATTGAAATTACGACGATACATGACTGCGTTTAAGAAGTACGTTCACGATGCACGCAAGCGCGTTAATATTTTTTCCATGCTGGCGACGCCGGCGGTCGTCGCCGTCTGGCCACAAATTCAGGTATGTCCATGGGTAGTATAGTTTTTATGGAAAGTAATAAAGTACTAGAAATAAATAAAGAGCTACAAAAAAAAACAATACGGTGGTGAAACCAGGTAATGAGGGTTTTGAGAAATTATGTGCACTGGCAGCACGTCTCAGTTCCGGGCATGGATATATTACTGCTATATCCATGGGTCTAGGTCCATTGATAAGTTGACAACGCCACATAGTCAACAGGCGAGTGACCCTATGCTCTTAGAGTAAGTTTAATCTGAGTGTGTGTAAGGGACAGATGTATATGACTTGTATACATCTGTCCCTTAAGCACACTCATTTAAAATAACCTTACTCTAAGAACATCATTCAAATTGGTCCAAACAAATTTAAGTGCCAGAAAGGATGCTCGGCGTTTGCTTGCGTGATCGAATCTGAAATGAAGAAGGCTGCGGGCGTCCGGTGGATGCGAAATGCACGGGGAGGCCTATGTCCAGCACTGGACGTTTTTCGGCTGAAATGATGATGATTTATCTTTAATTAAATTGTATTTTTTTTTTGTAAATTGCTCTTTTATGGGTTTTGAGTGAAATAAACGCCATTTGAAAGAAAATCATGTGTAAAAGGGTTGTCTTATCTCAATCAGCCGCAACCCTTTTTTTTTGCTATTTGAAGAGCTTATGCATACTGCACTAGCTCGGGGAGATAGTGCAGTTACCTATGTGGGACTCCACCTTACTAAAACTCCACGGTGTCCTCCTGTGCCGCTTATTGCCGTCACCGGACCATCCTCTGGGGAATACCTCCATCACCGGCGTACCAGAACACCAGACCAAACCACCACATGGGCGCCAGACGACCCCGTGTATGGCATCCTTGGTGGGGACCAAGGATGCCATACACGGGGTCGTCTGACCTGTGACGGGTCAACGTCAATGGATCCGCCACTTACCATTTTTCAGCCGCAGGGGATATGGAGAGTGGCCAATGCTATACCGACACTCATTCCCTGCGGGCCCACCGCGTCCGCCATAAGACGGTGGTGACCCCTTCCAGGCCGCGAATGATAGGGAGAGCGGCGCACCGCAATACCGGCACTCCTCTCCCGCCCCGGCCTTTGCGATGTCGCCCAGGTGTGAACAGGTATGTTATTGTTGATTGTTTGCACTCATCGTGGTTTCGAGGAAATGGTACACTAAATTGAAGTTTAGGTTCTGTTGAACTCTATAGTACAGGGTTGCCTGTAATAAAATGGCCGCAAATTGGGTTTGCCATTATTTGAATTAATTTAATTATATTCTGTCCAACGGGTTAATGATATTCACTTGAGAAAATATGCCTTTGGTAAACTACCCACCGAATAATAAAATAATTCATGGAGAGGATGAGTTACCCAAGTGTAACTATGGGGAATTCGAAAAATCTATATTTCTTGGAATCAAACCCGTTGACATATGACTGCAAATCTCTCGGGATTGCTGCAATAGCATGTCTGTTTGTTGATTATATTAGGGGTTAAAGTATGAAATTGCCGATTTGTACTGAAAAATTGTTATTTGTTTTTATTTAACATATTTATTTAATCAAAATAATTACCATTATTATTTATAAATTGCTGCCATCTAATAGGCAGATCATTTATGCCTTTGCGATAGAACTCTGGTCTATATTAGACAAACTGTGAGAAAGCATTTTGTACTGGCCCCTGAGAAAAAACTTTTTATCACGTAGAAAATGGACGAAATCACGAAAAAAATGGTAGTCCGTTCAGGGCCGGATTTAGAGGTGTGGAGGCCCTAGGGCAACAGGGGAGTGGAGGACCCTAATTATTTTTCAAATAGGTTAAATCATATTTTTCTTGCAAGTGTTTCAATAATTTATATATATAATCGTATGGGAGGGGAGACAGGCAAGCGGGCGGCGTGAACCCTGCGCACTGCAACACCCCGCATTGTGTTCCCAGAGCGATAGCTCTAACGAGACGAGATCACGGATCGACCATCCGTCGCAAACACAGTAAAACAATACGCTGCTGCAAGTAAAATTAAGATATAATAAATAATGTTAAAATCATATAAAATAAAAATTACTAGATAAGTTTTCAAATAGTAATACAGTGGAATCTCTATAACTCGAACCTCGTTTAGTCAAAATCCTCAGTAAGTCGAAAAAAATGCCATTTCCTTCCGCTGAACCCTTAGATACGCGGTATCTCGAATTATTTAAACTTTGTAACTCGAACAAAATGTTATTTCCCTAAGAAGTATTGATAATACATATTTATACTCTATATCTCGAATTTCAAAAAGGAGTTTCCAAAAGTCGTAGTTAGTAAAATACAAAGACATCTGACGTCTTACTTGGAATTCTCCGAAATAATTGCAATAAAATCCAAAATGAATGTTCGGGTTAGGGGCTTCTAATCCATTGTTTTTGTCTTGTACACGTGCAATTAATGAATACATTCATTTTCTAAGTTCAATTCAATTTTTAGGTTGGGTTTGACTCTACAAATCGAAAAATATACTTAGAAATCGCGACTTAGTCGCTCGAAATTTCAGCAGTTAAATCATATGTATCTCGAAGTTCTTGTTAAGTCAAAAACTTTTTGTCTCGATTTTTTTTGCATTTCCCTTGACATTCGAGTTAGAGATTCCACTATAGATACCCTATAGTTGTGTAAGTTTTTTTTTTAATAAATACAATTTATGTGGGGGCCCCTCTCTTGTGGAGGCCCCGGGCAGTTGCCCCGATTGCCCTCCCTTAAATCCGGCCCTGAGTCCGTTGGAGCAAGGTCTGGCGAATACGGAGGGTGACGAATGCTTTCTAATTCGTGTTCGGTTCCTGTAGAGTTAAAACGGTTTCTCGTGCTGTATGAGGTCTCGCGTTATCATGGAACAATAATGGTGAAGATCGATTCATAAGTCGGGGCAGTTTCACTGCTAGTTGTGCTACAACATGCTGAGACCACTAAACAGTTACCATTACCTTTTTATTGGTAAACTTTGCTTTAGGTGTTGTCTTGTTTTCCTGAAAATATCGTTTCGGTAAATGTCCATAAAAAACAAGAATGGGTATCACGTGGCATAAAAATATGCAGCAAGAAAAAAAGGCAATTGCTTTGGCAGTTCCGGAAAAAACCTACTCCAAATAATAAGAGGCTATTTAAAAATTATACAAAACGATTTAAAAGGATTATTAATTTAACGCAACGAGCTCAAAACATTCATAAAATACAGACATCAACTAATAAATCAAAAACAACATGGCAAATCATTAATAAATCAAAGTTAAATATTCCAAAACATACCATTAATAACCTTAGAATTAATAATAATGAAATTGTCTCTGATCCAAAATATATTTCGGATCTGTTTAATAATTATTTTATTGACAAAATTCAACCCATTATCGATTCGGGAGACAGGGTCACTAGACATATTTTAAACAGGAAGAATTCTATGTTTATGGCTCCATGTTTGCCAATCGACGTGTTTAAAATAACAACTTTAGCTCTTAAAAATACCAACAGTGTCGGTAACGATGGTATTTGTACAAAAATACTCAAAGCGGTAGCCGAGGAAATTTGTTGCCCATTAGGCTATATTATAAATTTGTGTATAAGCGAAGGTATTTTTCCTGACGCCCTAAAACAATCGGTAATTAAGCCATTGTTCAAAAAAGAAGATAGAGAGTTAATGGAATACTACAGGCCAATATCACTGATACCAATATTCTCAAAAATTATTGAAAACTATATTTATAAAGAACTCAATTTATATCTAGACGCTAACGATATTCTATGTGACGAACAAAAGGGATTTAGGAAAAATATGACAATCAACTTGGCAATTTATGACTTTTTGCATACTGTTATGACTAATATGGACACAAATACTCCAGTGTGTGCTATATTCTGTGACATGACCCAAGCATTCGATTACGTGCAACATAATATTTTACTTAAAAAACTTGATGCATATGGGGTAAGAGGTAATGTCCTTGAGCTCTTAAAATCGACACCTAAGTGAGAGAAAACAAATAACAGAAATTAGCAAAATAAATACAAGCACTAAAAGAGAAGAAAAATTTCAATCGGAGGAACGTAATGTAGTCTACGGAGTTCCATAAGGAAGTATACTAGGACCACCGCTTTTTACACTTTACATCAATGACTTTCCAAGGGCAATCAAACATCCAATGACACTGTTTGCGGATGACAGTACAATTACAATACCATGCAATCAAAAAGATTTTTATAAAGAAGATATAAACAAAACATTAAAAGACACTATAGGGTGGTTAGACAATAACAATTTGAAAATAAATTTAAATAAGACTAAGTTAATGCATTTTAGCCAACGCGCACTGACTATTCCCAATCTTGACATTACGTATAATACTATTACAATTGACACAGTTAATACAACTAAGTTTCTAGGACTAACTATAGATCGTAATTTAAATTGGAAGCCGCACATAGAGGTAATGACAAATAGAATAAGCAGTAGTGCGTACGCCTTATACAATCTGTCTCGAACGGTTAATATAGATGCGCTATTAACCACTTACTACGGGCTAACTGAATCTGTTCTCAGATATGGGGTTATCTTCTGGGGTAACTCAACTAATAAAGAACTTGTATTTAAAGCACAAAAGAGATGCCTTAGGGCTATGTTTAACTTAAAATCGACCGATAGTTGTAAGCCCTTTTTCATACACTATAAAATATTAACATTAGCATCCCTTTACATTCTCGAAATAGTAATGTTTGTGAGAAATAACAATCACTTATTTCCACTAATGGCGGATGAATTTCCTAGAAACAGGCGTGATCAAAGTCAGCTCTGTCTGCATAGGAGTAGGACGGCACTTATGCGCAAAAGTGTTTTCTGCATGGCTCCTAGTATTTATAATAAGTTACCCAAAAGTTGGAGGGAGTTTAACAACGTTCAGTTGAAGAATCAGTTAAAAACCTTTCTAATTAAAAAAGCCTACTATACCATTAGCGAATTTTTGGCAGAATCATTTATTTTGACATAGAATATTATTGATATTTTAACATTTGATGAATATCACTTTGATTTGACATTTTATTATCTTTTTTATTTTTTTTATTGCTTTTTGACATTTTTTTATCATTTTATTTTACATAGATCTATATAGATTTTTATTTGACATTTGTTTAATATTTTACATAGATTTGACATACATTTTTTTGCTTGACATTTGTTTAGTATTTTTACATAGTTTTGACATAATATTACTGTTAATTGACATTTGAATGATATTTGTTATTAGTAATTATCTCCAGTTTATTCTATTATTTTTTAATTTGACATTCTTTAATTATTGAGCTTAAATTTATTTTTATTGTAATTTTTCATGATAATAATTTCAAAATAATTTGCACGCCATAGAATGTGGCAAACATGTCCGAACCGATTGTTTTTTTTTTTAAATGTTATTCTGCATGCACGTATTATTTATTCTTGCATGTATACACGTGTTTGAGCAAATAAATATCTTTATCTAGGACACTGTTGCGGCGTTTGACCTGGGGTCAGCCATTGCATTTTTCGCTTACGGTTATCGTAAAGAATCCACTTTTCATCACATGTCACAATTCGATCCAATATTCCTTCATTTCTGTATCGATTCAACAAGGCAACACAAGTTTCAACACGCGTTTCTTTCTGCAGATCAGTCAAATCATGAGGGGTGCCTCATTTTTCATATTTTAATTTATTGATTTGACGCAAATGAGTCAATATTGTTGGTTAGGTAACGTTAAACCATGCCACTAATTCCTGGGTAGTTTGGCTCGGATCGGCTTCCAGTTCTCTTTCAATTCATTGTTAATTACCTGTGTGGGCAGTCTTCCACGTGGTTCGTTCTTTTAAAACAAAGTTTCCATCACATAAGCGTTTAAACTAAAATCGCACGGTGCGTTTATTGTTAGCAGTCCCCTCTTCAAACGGAACATTGATATTGCGAGCTGTTTCTGCCGCGTTAGTTCCGCGTCGGAACTCGTATTCAAAAATCACTCGAATATTCGAAGTATCCATCCTATCTCTAAGTAGTCTGTGTATCCATCTTTCTTGTTTAAACTCTCAGATCAAATAAAAAGTCAAGATGGAACGTTGCAAACAACAAAGTGACGCCGGTTCAAACTAAGCCTTGCCGTACAAATACACAATTACACGCACTCACGTATAACGAAATTACGCTTTAGCTTGTCCTTCGAGCTTACAGATCAAATAATAAAGCTCAACTGACAAGCTAAGGGGTAGTTTCGTTATAAGTGTGCGCGTATAATTGTGTATTTATACGGCAAGGCTTACTTTGAACCGGCTTCACTTTGTTGTTTGCAACGTTCCATCTTGACTTTTTATTTGATCTGAGTTTAAACTGAATAAAAAAAGCAACTGAAAGTCGATAATCGAATGCTACACATTTTTTAAAAGAAGAACTTCATAGGTACCATGTGAAAAATGGTCAAACCATGAAGGTTCTATGTCAATTCGAAGTACCTATTACAATAAAACGGCAATTTCATACTTTAACCCCTATTACCATTTCACATGCCAGTGTGCCCTAAAAGGGGCACGCAGATGTGCACAGTTTACCTTGGTACACTCTGATTTTTCCGGCAGCCGTATTGCGTAAGTGAATACGACAACTCAAAGAGTTTGACAATGATAGCGGTCAAACACTTTGCGTTGCCGTATTCACTTTAAAGAGTTTTTCTAACTAAGATTTGCTATGTAGCGAGGCGGTGCGTGGGGAAAATAGGTGTTAAGAGCAACTGGTGGAAAAGGGCTAGCAGACGTAGGTAAATAAGTATTTCTACAAAAAAAAAAAAAAATATCCAAACCAAACGTGTAAGTAGCAGCCGTATTGTGTAAGTGCGCAAAGAGTTTGATCGCTATCCAATCGACCAATCACATGCGAGATGAATGACGCGATGTGACTTTCCGTCTTTTGTGATTGGCCGATTTGGTCGATTGGATAGCGGTCAAACTCTTTGCGCACTTACCTACGCAAACGGCTGCAGGATTTCAGCTCAATTGGATGGAGAAAACTGTTTTAGAATTCAGTTGTAAGATTTGATCCAAACAACAAGACAAGTTTGTTTCAAAGTATCGCTCTGCCAAGCTCGCGCCGCCTCGCCATCTCATATTGTAGCTTTAGTGAAAACAGTCACATATTTTCACAGTGTCTATGTCCACATATCTCCGTCCTTGACGGAACACGGAAAATCTGTTACATACGATTTGTAGGAACGATCCTTCTGATACGGAGATGTGTGAAAAGTTCGCACAAATCGGGGTGTTGTGTATATGAGTTTATATGTTTGTAAACGCACCCACGATACAGGAAGAAATTCCTAGTGTGGGGAAAAGTTAAAAAAAAAAAAAACGTATGTAACCATTTTGTCCCTGCCGTGTTCTGTCAGGGACGGGAACCCGGGAATGTGTGGACAGCGCTTATAGGTGGAAGCGGCTTCGGGTCAAAGCACACATAGAGTCGAAGCGAAGTACAATGCGATTATGTGACGCGGCGGCTTTGTTATACCTAATAATATGTGCGCGCAAACTCGCAGCTTCAGCCGCGAGTATTTACCTAGTACCTACATTAGCACCCTAATCCAACAACTAAGTAAGTACCTAGTCCAAGTCAAATCTGCAAAGAAAGATTGACGACAAAAGCCAAAGTTGTGTAAACCTGATTGAATGCACATATTTTATCAGTGCATTCCCAGGATTCAAGCACGGTTTATCAGCAATTCAGCATACATTTGCATTCAGGTGCTTGGCATTCGCAGATTACACTTCTAGTAAGGTTTTATGTGTGGAATGCTTATGCGTCGCCAGTTGCCAGCGTCTAAATAAAGCATGCGGCAAACAAGATGTGTTTGTTAAATGGGTAGGTACATAATTAATGAAGGTATGTGAAACAGGGTCCCGCAAATCTCCATTGAAAAGCGAGTATCCTCAGACCGGGTGTTGTGTCTGGTCCGGCAAACTGCCCGACTTACGCGACGGTTGTTGCTGGACTGTTGTCACAGAGGACTTTTTTTATATATGAAATAGAGGTCTATCTCAGCGACAAAATTAAGAAACTGAAAGTGTCACCCTCTGGATACAGGTTTTGGAACTATTGCCAACATAATTGTTTTAATAAATTTAAGGAAACAAAAAGTGGCACAGTTCGCGAGATTCGAACCAGGACTCAATTGCACGTCAGTCTGACCCAATATGAATCAGCCACTTAGACGTTGCCAGATAGAATGAAAATTTAGATTACTTGCTGGTACTTATTTCAAATTATACATCATGAATACCGCCATCTCTGTGCTGGTGCACTAGTTAACTTACGATATAATGACAACAAATTAAAATGTCATTTAAATGTATGGAGTGGCAATACTTTTGCTGTCCAATCTAATTTTATACACTTATATTAGAACAATTACTCTTTTGCCACTATTAAGATTGTCACCCCTGACTGTTGTACCTATACGCCTATACGATGAAATCGCGCCAAAAACTCTGCTCGCGTGATGTAGTATAGTTCGTATGTGGCGTCATAGATGTCGCTACAAGTCATCATCATCATTTTAGCCGAAATACGTCTACTGCTGGGTCACCACACTGATCGGTACTGTGCGTTTAGCATTCACCGGACTCCCGCAGCCTTGACCAGGTCGTCACTCGGCCTAGAAGGAGGCCTGCCAACGCTGCGTCTTCCGGTACGCGGTCGCCACTCTAGAACTTTTCGGCCCCAACGACCATCCGTTATGCGAACAATGTGGCCTGCCCACTGCCACTTAAGTTTGGCATTTCTGCGGGCTATGTTTGTAACCTTAGATCTCTATACGTAAACACTTATTTGAGCTTGTGTTATGAAAATGGATGATTAAGTATAGCTGGAAATCTATAGGTAAAGATTCCCTTCTCAGTATATTTATGAAAATCTTTTATATGCTCATAAAAATATAAAATTGATTAAAAAATACAATTGTATCCATAACATAAATACTAGGAACAAACACAAATTTGTAGTAGGTACCTACAACAAGGCTCAAGAAAAATAATTGGCTCGTTTAGATGTCAATGTGTACGCTTTTATAATAAGTTTCTAACCCTCAGTTTCCCACCTTAAAATTATCGCAGAATTAATGTGACAAATTGTCAAGCACGCGTTAGCTGCTTTGATTGGCTGTCGAAAAATCATTCATCCAATCCCAGCAGCTAACGCGTGTTTACTGAGGGTAAGCAACGTACAAGGTCTAAGTCTTAATACATTCAAATCATTCAGTAAACGTAAGTTTTAATCATGGTCTGGCAGTTTGAGTAGTTTATGCGGCCTACCGGAATGTCCTTTCATTAGTATTATTCGTCGAATCGTTGAGGTCCTTAAATTCTGAGTTGAGCTGCTCGGTTATTGACAAATGCGTGCACTGACTGGACAGGACCACTCAATCTGCCTGGTTCTTTCCTCAAAAGACCATTTCAGACATCAGTCTACATGGTATTCATGATCTAACCAATATTTTGTCTGGACTTTAAAAGAGACTGTATCCTCTGAGTTTGTTTCGGCCTTTCTTCTCAGAGTAGTCAGATAGGAAACGCCGACCTCATCTAGTTTTAAAAAATATGTTCGACATGTAAAAGTGTTTGTACAAACCAACTTACAGAAATAAAATCCATTTATCAGACCTAAATATTTTCTTAGAATTTTTATGACACAAGAAAAGTAGCAACTTGATTTATTTGACTTAAGGTCCTGTAACTCCTAAATGGAGCAGGGGGCGTCCACAGAAGTCCTTCATCGCGAACGATCTTGAGCTTCACGCTTCACCTCGCTCCACGTCATTCCGATGCTCGCCGCTTCTGCTAACACAGTGCGACGCCAGGTTTTTATTTATATAAAAAGGCACACCAAGGACCCATTTACACATTCATACTACGTTTTGACGGGGATGACCACGTTTTCTTTTCACTTGGGGATTCCAGTCCAACGAAATAGTAGATTATGCACCGAGGGGCTAAAGTTGTGTCTTATGTCACGGGCGTCATATTGAATCTCGAGCGCAATGAAGGATTCGGGATTTAACTCACGAGCAAAGCGAGGGAGTTAATACAAGAATCCTGAATGCAGCGAGGGATTCAAGCTAGCCCAAGGCAAAGTCACCTTTAGCCCAGAGGAGGATACTCTACTTTTTACACCTACTGTGAGAAAATAATAGCCATAGTACGAAAAACAAAGTATTTATTAAATAAACAAACAGTAAGAATAACATATTTAGAACTTGATAAAATGTGATAAATCGACTGTAGTACAGAAAGGTTTTATTATTTATTTATTTAATCACAAAATCCACAGCAATCTTTGCGCAGTTTACTTAAAATAAATTAACTAATGTTACAGCCAATTACTATTACGGTATTACGGCGCGGTACAGTATTTGTTATTATTAATGCCAGTTTTAATGTTATTCCATTCCTTTTAAAAAATGGTTCGTAGTTATCTAATTATTCTTACAATATTATGTCTTCGAAAACATGGCAACGATATGAAGAAGCAGTCGTTATGATTTTGTAGGAAATCGAGAATATCATCCACGTGTAGTAAGGGTATCGAGAATAGCTTTCCCCTTTCTGGCACCAAAGGGTGTTTGTTAGTATTATACTGCCAATTTAGCTGAGCATGTGAGATTCCAAATTCAAATCACATTATTGACCAGCGGGTCATAATGAAATCCAGTACAACATTATTGACCGGCTGTGCCCCCGGCCACTAATGACTCACTTTAGGTTAAGGTTGCTTGACATATAATTTGACATTTTCGAGCAGGTGGTGTGAAAAGCATTTTGTAGGTTTTAAAAAGTTAGTTTACCCTTAAACTGACGTGATCAAGGCAGGCCTTTTTTATCGTGGCGAAATGCTCATGCATATTGCACTACCAAGGGATCTCCCCTTGGTAGCGCAGTTATGTGGGACTCCAAGAACTCCAACCGCCTAAAACTCCACGGTGTCCTCCCGTGCCGTTTATGGCGGAAACACGGGTACACGTTAGCACTAACTGCGAACCCGCCGCGGCTGTCCGCCGCCGGACCCTCCTCTGGGGAGTAACCCCTATCACCGGCGCACCAGAACACATTGCACGCCGTGACCAAACCAGAACATGGGCGCCAGACGACCCTCGATGCCTCGTGTATTGCACCCTTGATCCCCTGTGACGAGTCAGGTCAGTGGCCCCGCCACCTACCACTTTTTGGTAGACGACGACCTCCCCTCAGGCCCGGCCCGAGGGGAGGTCGTCGGACCGTCTGCCTCCAACCCTCAACCTCGACCACAGCAAAGTGCGGTCACTGTGGCGGCCCTCACATGAGGACAAACTGCGCGGACTTTAGTGCAGGCATACCGCCTACCTGCTGTAACTGCACGCGTGCCAATATTGGCAACGTCCATCATCACGCCTTTAGTCCGGACTGTACAATAAGAAGAAGGTGGGACGCAATATCCCGCTCATCTATAGCTTACTGCTAAGGGCACCCCGGGGACTCCTGTCCAACAAACGGCAAGACCATACCGAGTGGCCCAAGCAAACCTTCAACGCAAGGAACTGGCGACCACCGAACTCTTTTTAGAGGCCAGTGAACGGAAGATCTCGTGGGCACTGATTCAGGCGCCGTATGTGGGGGGAGCACGAAGTATGAAGAGCTACCGTGGAGCGAGAATCTACCAGTGCGAGGTTGATGGAAGTGGGAGGGTAAAGGCGGCGATAGCCGTTTTTGATCATGACGTAGACGTCATACCCTACCCGAAACTCACCAATAATAATATCGTTGTGGTGGGGATCCGGACCAAAGCCTGGGAAATCGCAGTAGTCTCCTATTACTTCGAGCCAGACCAACCCATAGGGCCATACTTGGACCAGCTGACCCGGATCAAAGCGGAAGTGGCCACCCTACCGTTGGCCACTTCCGTTCATTGCTGTTGGGTGGCGACGCTAATGCGAAAAGTGCCTGGTGGGGCAGCATCAAGGAAGACCCTAGAGGTGAGGAAATGTCTAGCACCCTGGACGAGTTAGAGCTTCAGGTACTAAACACTGGTGACACTCCCACCTTTGACACGGTCAGGGGTGGTCGAGCGTACAAAAGCCATGTGGACGTCATGGCCTGTTCGCTCGGCCTTTTTGACCTGGTGGACGGTTGGCGGGTTGATACAGGAGTTACGTCCTCGGACCACAACACGATTTTATTCGAAATCAAGGATAAAAGAGACAA
Organism: Orthosia cruda; assembly: GCA_964057195.1. Lineage (NCBI taxonomy): Eukaryota > Metazoa > Arthropoda > Insecta > Lepidoptera > Noctuidae > Orthosia > Orthosia cruda. The sequence goes on from OZ059840.1 coordinate 9,418,802, forward strand.
AGGGATCAACATTATTAGAACCACAAGAAAATATAATACACGGAAGGCAGATTGGGAAAATTTTAAAACTAAACTGGGGGATTTAAAAACTGTAAATAATATAAACTTAGCAATGATAAAGGAAATTGATAATAAACAGAAATTAGAGGAATTAGTTATTAAATATAGAGATATTATTGTAGAAGTATGCCAAAACTCAATGCCTAAGGTAAAAAATTCAGTGAAACTTACCATTCCGTGGTGGTCCGAGGAACTCGCTGCGAAGAAGAAGGAAGTTACCAGGTTTAGGAACCGCATCCGCAACGCCGCGCCGGTCCGGAGACCGATGGTCGTAGACGAGTACCTGAAAGCAAAACAAGAATATGAGATGCAAGCAAAGAGTGCCCAAATCGCCAGTTGGAAGGAGTTTTGCCGGAAGCAGGATCGGGAGGGCGTTTGGGAGGGAATCTACAGGATCATCGGTAGGACTGCCAGAAGGCAGGAAGAACTGACCCTATGCTGCGATGGTACATTCCTTAGTCCAAGTGAATTAACCGCCCTACTAGCAGATACGTTCTACCCCAAAGACAGAGTAGACCAGGACATCGCTGACCACAGGCGAATTAGAGAAGCGGCCAGTCGAGTGAATGAATGGGTCCATGGTGAACATCATGACCCCCCATTCACGACACTGGAGCTGAAGACCGCCGTGGCAGGTTTCAATCCCAAAAAGGCACCAGGAGGGGACGGACTGACGTCTGACATTTGCAGTCGAGCAATCCACCAGGACACAGAATTGTTCCTTGCCCTTTACAACAAGTGCCTCGAACTGGCACACTTTCCGGAGATCTGGAAAGAAGCTACAGTCCAGTAGTTTACAGTCGTGGTCCTTAGGAAGCCGGGCAAGGACAACTATCTGACCCCCAAGGCATACCGACCAATCGGTCTACTGCCTGTTTTGGGGAAGGTCCTGGAGAGGATGGTCGTAGCACGTTTAAAGTGGCAGTTTATACCGCGGTTTAGTACCCGCCAGTTTGGCTTTATGCCCCAGAGGAGCACCGAGGACGCCCTCTATACGCTAATGAAGCACGTACAGGACAAGTTAAGGCTGAAGAAGCTAATTGTCCTGGTGTCATTGGATATAGAGGGGGCCTTCGACAGCGCATGGTGGCCAGCTATAAAAGTCAGGCTGGCTGAGGAAAATTGCCCGGTCAACATCAGGCGGCTAATAGACAGCTATCTCGACAGTAGGAAGGTTAAGGTTCGTTATGCCGGGGAGGAATGTACGAAAGAGACTGACAAGGGCTGTGTTCAAGGGTCAATCGGTGGTCCAATCCTGTGGGATCTCCTTCTCGACCCACTTCTGAAAGATCTGGAACAACGCGGAGTCTTCGTGCAGGCGTTCGCGGATGACATCGTCTTGGTCGTGGATGGCGACACGGCGACAGAAGTCTCGAGATCTGCCAATGCAGCCCTTGCCTGCCCATGTTCAGGATTGGGGTGTCCGAAACAAGCTGAAGTTCGCACCGCACAAAACCTGTGCGATAGTAGTAACCAACAAGCTTAAGTACGACACTCCATGCCTGAGCATGGCCGGGGTCGACATTGGTATGGTTAAGAAAATGAAGTTGCTGGGTCTGACCATAAACGAGAAGCTCACTTTTAGTGAGCATGCCGCGAACGTCTGCAAGAAGGCAGCCGGAATCTACAAACAGCTGTCACGTGCCGCAAAAGTTAGTTGGGGATTAAATGCTGAAATTATACACATCATATACACCGCGACAATAGAACCCAAAATGACCTACGCGGCCGCTGCCTGGGCTCCTGCTGCGAAAAAGCTAGAGATACGGAGGAAGCTAGGCTCTGTTCAACGAGGATTCGCTCAGAAGCTCTACAAATCGTACCGCACAGTCTCTCTGAACTCGGCACTGGCACTGTCCGGGATACTACCTCTAGACCTGCGCATACAAGAGGCAGCCGCCCTATGTAAAGCGAGGAGAGGGTCATCCCGGTTCCTGCCAGGAGATAGGGAGATCGAGAGTGCGGTGAGGTTTGCAGAAGCTCCTCATCCAGCTACACAAATGCCCCTGGAGTTCATGTGCCTGGCAGATCAAACGTTACTAGATAGTAGCAATGTGCATACGGTGCGAATATTCACCGACGGCAGCAAGATTGAGGGAAAGGTCGGAGCCGCATTATCCATTTGGGATAATGATGGTGAAGTCCGGAAACTCAAGCTCTGCCTTGCCGCGTACTGCACAGTCTACCAGACGGAACTCCTGGCCATTTGTAAAGCTACCGAAGTGATCCTCGCGCGGCAAGAGGCGAGCTATGGTTTGTATAGCGACTCAATGTCATCATTGCAGACGCTTGCAAACCATGGCTCTCTCCATCCCCTGGCAGTGCGCGCGTGTGCCAATCTGGCTAAAGCCTTGCACCAGATCAAGGCCCACGTGGGCCTGCCGGGGAATGAGCGGGCGGACGAGTTGGCGAAGGAGGCAGCATTGTCGTCAAAGAGGAAGCCGGACTATGACCAGTGTCCGATTTCATTTATCAAGCGACAGATCCGTTTGGAAACGCTTGATGAGTGGAATCGGAGATATGTGTCGGGCGAGACGGCCTCGGTGACGAAAAAGTGGCTTTCCGTATTGTTCAACAGATGCGGCCAACGGGTGTTCTCACGCAGGTTCTAACGGGGCACGGTGGGTTCTCTGAATAATTGAATCGCTTCAAGTGTAAGGAGAGCCCATCGTGCCTCTGCGACCCAAGTGTGGCGGAAACTGTCCAGCACATACTAGTAGAATGCCCGTTATTTATCAGGGAGCGCTACCAACTCGAGTGTGAGCTGGACAGGAAGCTGACGAGGGAGAGCCTGTGTGGGTTTATGTCAAAGAAAATCAGGGAATTTTATTTGATGTACTGCATAAAATTGGCCACCACAGTAATCTGTAGAAACAAAAGTTAGCAAACACTGTACTTCATTTGTACTATGATAGTATTTTAAATGTAAGTATAGAAGCAACAGAGCAAAAATTAACAGCAGTAGATTAAATTAATACCTAAGTTATTGTATATATTGCATAAGAAAATGTGTATTGAGAAATCTGTAAATAAAATCAGCACCAAATTGTATTATTTGCCCTATCTGTGATAATAAAGTATGCCCTATAGACTAGATTTTAAAAAGTGGGAGTCCTACCCACAGAATGCATGGTGATGGATGAAAGAAAGATACAGTATGAAGAATGAAAGTGCGAGAGGTATACAAGTGAGAACTGGAATGAGAGAAGTTGTGCACAGAATAGGCGCCACAAAAACAGTGGTGGGATTAGTACTAAGTTTTAAAAAAAAAAAGTAGAAACCCTCTACCGCGATGTCGTATGGTTATGGGAGGCCCAATTCGACATCGCGGCCCGCCTCTGTTGTAATGTCACCGAAGTGGCACCGCAACCTACTTGTTGGCCGCTACGTCATCGGCTTAGTCAACAAAAGCCCTACAGGGCGGCCCCTCCTCGGGTTCCTCTTCGCTTCACCGTGGATGATCAAGCCACGACTAATTATTACTATTGCCACTTTTGGTAACAAGTTTATCATACAAGTATCTCGTTATGCAAAATGTTTCTTTGCTGTAACTGGTGTGTGTGTCAATAAATAAATTATTATGAATGAGCCCCTCGCCTCGACACATGTACACCCTACTACTAATGGCATGAACTGAATTGAAGAAAGAAAGATGTGGAGGTGCAGGTGCATTCCATGCATGGGGGCTATACGGGACGGAGACGTTGCCCAGAAGTGCGGCAATAGGTAGGTAGATAGGTAGGTACCTAGGATAGCTTAAAAAGGAACGTCTGAGTATAGAGTCCTGTATGTAATCAAATCTAAATGAATGTTATAAATGCGAAAGTAATCTGTCAGTCTGTCATTTTTAGGGTTCCGTAGTCACCAAGGAAACCTTATAGTTTCGCCATATCCCTCTGTCCGTCCGTCCGTCCGCAGATTCTCTCAGAGACTCTTAGAATATTAGAAAGCTATAATTTGGCTTGGATATACACATTAATCACGCCGACAAAGTGGTTCAATAAAATCAGGTTTTTTTTTTTAAGATAGGCTCCTCCTTTACACGTAAAGTAGGGGTGTTTTTCTCGCTTCTTCCTCATAGTCAAACTTTTTAGTCCAACTGGTTTGACCAGGAGGAATCAAATTCCCTCGTGGTCAAACTAATCGTATGATCCTCCCTGTATCAACATCAAGTTATAATTGTGTTCAGTCAATCATAATTAAATTTAAAAAAGACTACACACATACATAAACTCACGCCTTTTTCCCAGGGGGGGGGTAGGCAGAAACTACAGAACGCCACCTGCTACGATCCTTATATACTTCTTTTGATTCACTCACATTCATGCATCTAGTCATACACACACACCGGTTATGAGTACTGCGCACCTGGCCTTTTTGAAGAACATCACCTATAAGGTCTATGTATGTATTTCTAGGGCGTCCCCTCCCGGCGTTTCCATTCACGTCTGCCTTGTAAATACATTTCGTTAGTCGCCTTTCATTCATCCTCTCAACATGGCCAAACCATCTTAACATACTATTATACATCTTACAGACTATTATTTTCTATAAACATTGTTCGAAATTATAATATAAAACTTTTTAACAAAAAATCAAACCGACTTCCAGAACAAAAAACTACAAAGCAAAAAATAAATTTCTTTTCCGAAGTCGGTGTCTTTTGTGCCTACCCATTCTTTCCGTTTTTCGACACCGACTTCGGAAAAGAAATTTATTTTTTGCTTTGTAGTTTTTTGTTCTGGAAGTCGGTTTGATTTTTTGTTAAAAAGTTTTATTTTTCTGTTTTTAGTTTTGGTAGGTACCTCCAATTAACATGATTATCATTTATAGCCAAAGTACATCTCATGGCGATTCCAATAAGCCCAAACACGACTAGGATACATTGTTTTATATTAGAGTTCCAGTGCCTACCTTCCGGCTTCATCATCAGATCAGTTCGATGGTGTCATTTTCACCAGTACCATTTATTTATAAGTATTTGGTTCATTATAGTCGGTTAACTATTCGAGATATCTTATGCCCGTAACATATTTAGCATTTAGGAGATCCAGTGGCCATCTGTGGTCTTCTTCATCAGTTCCACTTCACCAAATGATACTTTCTGAGTGCAAATGATTGCATTGTTGATGAAAATACCAAAATCACTATATGTTTGCCTATAATATTTGAGGAGTTCCCTCGATTTCTCTAGGATTCCATCATCAGATCCTGACTTGATGATTATGGGACCAACTAGGAAGTATACCCTTTCAAACAAAAGAAGAATTTTTGAAATCGGTCCAGGCGTCTTTGAGTAATCGGGGAACATACATAAAAAAAAAAAAAAAAAAAAGATTCCGACGAATTGAGAACCTCCTCCTTTTTTTGAAGTCGGTTAAAAAATGAATCCTATCCCACTTTATTAAAAAAAAAACCATCAACATCTTTTCCATTGTTTATTAACTCCATTTGACATTGTGTAATGAAATCATCTCTACATATGTTCACTCCGACGAGGAGATGGTTCTTCACGAAATTTTGTTTAATTTTCTAATAATGTTTTGAGCAAGTGAGCAAATATTATTGGATTATTTCTCTGCATCATTTTACATTCCAGCTTCCTACAACATTTTAAGTGCGATGAATTTGTCCGTATACGGACCTCTGCTTTCTAAGTGATTCATTCTTTAGCCATGCAGTATCTAAATAATTAAAATATTTTTGTTTTTTTGGTGTATTAGGACTATCAGATTATATAAATTTCCAACCTTCCCCTATTCTGTATTCGGGAAGCAAAGCGAGTGCTGAGCATAGTCCGACAATTCTATTTCCATCTTTACTCTTGATTTTATTATGTTTTCCATTGATAATTTGTGAAATGATAGAAGCACTTTATAATTTGAACGTCAGATAAAATAGCATTGCTCGCTTCAGTTTCAAAATCATAATTATGGAGACTACATATATGCAAAAATTGAAACCACATACTTGTTATCGCTTTTTTTGATGATATACAAAAGATTAAAGATATCGGTTCAGTAATTATTAGTTTGAAAGTAGAGATTTAATTTTTTTATTTGAATTTATTTGGTGGCAAACTCTTCTTTTCAAACTAATAATAACTGAACCGATATCGTTTAAATATTGTGTTTGGCCCAGAATTCAGCCACGACAACACCATTCGGTGACGCAGTCACAAGGTCTTCGCAAGTACAGGTGACAGGGCATGCTGCGCACTCCGTGAGATGGGCCATGGTTTGCGGAGAGATGCTTCACAAGCACTGAAGACTAGAGCCATCAGAGAACTCCCACCTATGGAGGTTGTCCTTGCTGCAGCCAACCTGAATGCGGAGTCTATTTAGAGTTTTCCAGGTCGACCACGGCAGAGTGTGCCCAGGCGGAAGGCTCTCTGATGGCCTGATGAAATTTTCAGGAGGCTTGAGTTTCTCTCGCCAAAGGTCGCATATCGCCGAAGAGGAGATGCCATCACATAGACCCACGCATCCTAGAAAACCTTTCCGGCTTTTTAGGCGCTGGGGCACTGAGATGTAATTGTACATTGGGTGGCGTGGATCGTTTTCTAGTTTCTCCAAATATAAGCCCTAATATATCTATACTAATAATTTTGATATCTTTAGATTAAAATACCCCCGACACTTTTCTTTTCTCAGTTGGCTGCAAGCCCAGTAAATATTTCCATTTTTATAGGTAAGCCATATATTGCCGACAGAAGTAGAACTGTCCCACGTTTACGGTTCACATGTTTTAAATCCGTTTTTTGTTCTGAATATTTAATTCAAATAATTCATATAATGTGTTAAATAATTATGTGAACTTCGCCGAAATTAACGTTTGATGTTAATTTATTCTTATCTATCCAGGTATGACTGTACATACAAAATCTGCATTCATACAGCGTGCTGAAAAAGTGCAATGTCAATGAAGTTTGACCACGAGGAAACAGAATTCCTCGTGGTCAAACCAGTTGGACTAAAAAGTTTGACTACGAGGAAGAAGCGGTTTTTTTTCCGTCTATCCTATGGTGTGGGGTATAGCATAGGCCATTCAAAAATATTACGGGTCTGTAAATAACATTTTTCGATTCAGGGATGTTTGCGTAAATTAAGCTTAAAATTATAAGGCAGTAATATATAAAACGAAATTAAAACGAAAACTATCACAGCTGAGTACCTAAGCTTTACAAGTTTACGAGTAATAGTTGACCAACTTATAAAATGTACTTGGAAAAAAAAAAAAAATTGCCAGAATTTATTTTGTATCGTCGTTAGAGCAATGTTCGGTGCTTTCATTGATTATGTACGTTAGTAATGTTACCTATTCATTTTAGTGAATGTAGCTTTTTATACGGCACCCTCTGTATGCAAGTCAGACTCGCACTTGGCCGGTGTTTTTACTGTCTACGCACCTACAATTGGACACAACTATTGCAACTATTCCAATAAGTGAGAAGGTTAAGAACCTTGAGGTTTGGATCGACAGATATCTGTCTTGGATCCGCATCTTCAGGACGCAAGCCGCAATTTTTTTGCATCTGCCAGGTCCCTTAGACGATTACGAAACTTTCTTCCCACTGCTACTAAAATTGCACAGTCTCTTCTGCTTCCTATCCTTGACTATGCTGATATCAGTTATCGCGATCTAACCCAAGCTCAACTAGATAAACTTGAGCGTCTTCAAAACCTTTGCATAAGATTTATATTTGTCCTGCGCAAATATGATCACATAAGCCTTCGCCGGAATTCTCATATTTTATTTCTGCTTTACATTATTCTATACAATGCTACAGCCCCCTCTTATCTCAAAGAACGTTTCAAGTTCCTTCATGACACACATAATAGTTATCTGAGGTCATCGGAAAACTTGGGACTAGAGCGGCATCTCCAGCATGCATTCCACCAGCTTTTACGGTTCCAGCGGTGCGGTTGTGGAATGCTTTGCCCGTGTCAATAAGGCGTGCTCAATCCCTGCGTATTTTTAAAACTATGGTACAGAATCACTACCTCTCTCTTTAATAGTTGTTTTTCTTGATTTCTATGTTTCTGTTCCATACTTATAACTGTATATATTTGTCTATATAGTATATATGTATGTATTTATTTTATATAACTATAAATAGTACACCAAAGACTACCTACAGTACTGTCTTTGCTTTTATTTTTAATATCCATCCAAAGGTTGTCTTGAAAAGATCGCTTTTAGCGATGACGCCATTATGAAGAAAACATTACACTGGGTGACACAATGGGCATTGTGTCACCCAGTGTAATGTTTTCTTCATCTATACTTTCTGTAACTTAAATGGTGTACATAATGAAAAGTATTCTATTCTACACATTAGGTACAAGATTTGGTGACCAAAGATTTCAATCTAAATAGGGTTAGAAGGACCCATTTTATTGTGAACCATTTATATTAGTTAGGGCCTTTCTCAGTAGACAGGCAGCGTTTACCAAATGAATTTGAAAATCCATACAGATTATTTTAAATGCGAAAGTTTAAAATGTTTGTTTGTTATCTTTTCGTTGACTATGTCCTGTGTTAGGACATGGCATACCTACTTTTAGGGTTCCGTACCTCAAAAGGTAAAAAAGGAAGCCTTATAAGATCACTTTCTTGTCCGTCTGTCCGTGTGTCAACACCGATTTTCTCAGGAACGAGTAGACCTAGCAAGTTGAAATTTATACCAGATACTGAGGTCTATAGGTGTATAAAAACCAAGGTCCTGAGTAAACAGGTTAAAAAGATATAAACAAATTTAGATTTTCGCAAAAACTTGTAAGTACCAAAATTTAGCTTAATTTTCAACTAATTTTATTTTTCGGAATTTTCCCTTTACTTGTGCTGTAAGACCTTGATTTTAACCAAAATTGACAATTCTAGGTCAGCCTACTTTCAAGTTTTCGCGAAAATCTAGATTTGCCCTTTTCTTTAAAACTTAGCCACCAATAAAAATGATAACAATTTTATTATGGCAGTATAAATATAATTTAAAAAAAAAACGAGCTAAGACTCATATAGGGTTAGTAACAATGTGCATTAAAACTAAGAATTAGTAAACAACACGATACGGCGACACATGTAACTGACAGCAGCGAACTATATACGGATAGTCCACTCTACCAACAATCATTTTCAGAAGCCTGTTAGAGCTGTCCATAACTCGGGCCACCATTGATGTTGCGCGCTTGCGCATTATCGCGTAAAAATAATCCACACGTGCCGCCGCAAACATCCCTGACGCACTACAACGCCAAGGCAACCCCATCGGTTTTCTGAACGCGTTATCATACTGGACACGAAGCGCTCCATACGACGCTCACGAATACTTCTGCCACAGGCTGCAAGTGTAGAAGATGGTACAGAATGCTCTAAAGAGCGTCACCTATACTTCAGCAGTACAACGTGCAAACCTGCGACCTATTATATTCGCACGCACGGAAAGAGCCCTCCGTTCCATTCCGTTTTCAATGTCAGCATTGTCCTTTAAAGCTTATTATTGACACATACACCGTCAATATGTCAACCGATATGTTGACTGCTAAGCGCCTCAATCAGGGCATTCATATACAAATTGAAGAGGGCAGGGGAGGTCATCCCCCTTGCCCTCTCTGTAGAAACCCGAACTGATTGTCGTGCAGCACAAGATGTTCGTTTAGCTGTTTATCAAGCAGACCATCAAGCACCTTAGCGACTATGGTTGCTAGAGAAATAGGTCTATAGTTTTCCCTATCCGAAAGATCACCTGTTTTACTTTTAACAATGGGAACCACAATCGTCCTCATTAGGGCAGAGGGCAAGTATGAATGACCAATACATCAATTGTACAGCAGTGCCAAAACCCTCAGTAAGTGAGGACCGGCGTATTGCAAACGATGAGCTACTGAGCCCGTCATGTCCAGGGGACTTACCTCTAGACGTAGGCCTGATGACCCTGGCCACGTCTTTGGCACTGAAACTTGTGCCCACCTTGAACACCACAACGGGGCTAAGCATCCAGCATCTCACAAGAGCTCCCTAGCGGTGACTTTAAAACAAACTGATTTCTAAAAAGATTCGCAATATCCTTCGCACCACTCACACCATTCACACTAACAGGCAGGCCTGGCCGAATGCTCAATTTATTAGCGCTCTTCCAGAAACCGCGAAAATCACGCTTAGAATGCTTAAAGGCAATTATGTCCATCTTTATCTGTATCTTTGCCTGTATAATGGGTAGGTACTGAACCCTCGGCGCACGAGTTCGACTCGCACTTTGCCGGTATTTTTTTTTCCTTGGAGTATGTTTCTTAGGATAGTTATCGACTTTCACGCGTTCTAAGCTGCTGGCAGAAGTTAGTAAAAACGAATCAATTCTTGTGACTATTCTAATCCCAAAAATACTTTCTGAAATCCGTTGAATTCTGAATTAGCGCTACCAACGATCGGTAATACTATAAAAATAAACTCTTAGAAAGACTGAGGGCTATTTTAGTCCGTAGATAGCGAAGTTTACTTCCTCTTCCTTTATTTTATCCCGCTCTACTTACCCCCTGGCGCGCAGCCTCCAACCTTCCTTCATTTTCATGAAAAAGTTTGTTACTTTGCAACTTTTAAGTTTAAAAGTTGCTTTGTTGACTGACTTGACTGATGGGTACTTCAACTCTTTGTCTCAGAAAGGATTTCCGATAGTCATTTATATTAGCAGAGGTTGTTTCAGTTTTATCAGATCACTTTCGATTTAAATGATATGATCCAAAAGTAAAAAAAGTCAAATATATTTATTTCAACTAGGCCTCCAAGCGGCACTTTTGAACGTCAAAAATTTACAAGTAATAAAAATTTATTCTACCGTGCATTCGGAAAAGTAGCTTGAGATGGAGAAGAACGCACAAGAAACTCCATACTTACTCTTTTAAAAAAAAATTGTGGTTTACAATATTTACTTTTCTCAAAAATGGTATGTAATATTGCCATAACATCTCTAAAAAGTCTCCAGAAAGTGAATTCTACCGGAGACTTATTCACAACTGTCCAGTAAGAAGCGAGATTTTAAATATGGAATCTCCTACTGTCCAGTAAGTAAGTATGTAATTTACTTACTGGACAGTAGTAGGGATAGGTCCGATATATCAAAACGTAACTTATATCAGATATGTGTTAGATATATATCATATCGATATCTATATCAAAATAACCGATATTACAAAAACTATATCTAATATAACTGTACTACTAATACCGATATCTGAAAACCGAACCAAACCATTTACTTTTCAAAATCAATGACGAACAACGAACAAAAATAATTATGCCCGCGTTAGGCATTTTTATTCGCGCGATTTTTCGCCCATTCTGCGGCCTATGGAATTGTATGAAGCTGCACGCATTGCGGTAAAAAACTACATAAATCCGCGCAAATAAAATTTCAGTGCCTGCTAAACAACCTTAAAGTGTTCATTTGTTTTTTTTTTCAATAAACAGCTTTCTATTTGCAAGCCAGTTCAAAATTTAAATAAAACCTTTGATAAGTTACCTCCTTGGTTGCCATGTTTCGGTGAAAAAGATCGTTCCATTTTTAAATTACACGACAGATATGAGTTTACTATGTAATTTATTTGGACGCTACTCACGGCAGATATGGATTTTCATACAACTTTTGCCGGCCGCTGCTCTCACGTATTTGGTCTGTACTGCAATTTCGATTTTTCTCGAAGGAGGTTGTCAAAATAATGATCAAATTTCCAAGCATGTTTGAGAAAATATAAATATATGCCCCCGGTAAATCGATCACAATATCTATCAGTAATTGCCCTAATATGAATGTAACCTAAAATATTAATTAAACGAATTTGTTGTTAAACTTTCTTTCATTTTTGAGAAAAGCATTATACAAGCCTCAACCAGTAAGAAAGACATCCTGGCCTCGTATATAACCGGACCTCACCTGCGGTTCGGTCCGGTTAACTCATACTTGGCCAGGAAGTCTTACTTACTGGATTCTGCAGTAATGTACTATATGTACATACATTAATAAATTCATATATGTGAGGACTGTTAAGGATTTCCGGTGCCGATAAAGCTGAACGAAAAGCTCAGATTACGATCATCCACTTTTTGGCACGCGAAGTACATACAATGCCAACTGTTTGAAAACAAAAAAGAAAAAGAAAAAAAAAAAGAAGAAAGAAAAAAGAAAACAAAACAAAACCAGGCCAACCAACCAGTGTAACGCTTCTTACTGGTTTTCCTACCTACTAGGTAGTAAATGAAAAACCAACTGAAGGTTAACAAATTTTATTAGACCTCACGGTCGGGGTTGTCACTCGCGGTCCGAAGTACGTTGCGTAGCAACAAGATAGTGTACCACTGGCCTTAGCGTTAGAGGCTTCCGGCGATGTGCAGGTGCAGTACAGTTTCCACTCGGGGGTAGGTCCCGGGAAGCTGTGGTGCAGAGTAGATGGTAGGTCGACACGTAGCTCGGCGACACGGAGTAGGCAGCTAACAGTGCGTTGGAGTAGGCCAACACACGTGCTAGGTACTGGTGTGAAGCCGATCTGAAGCCGGAGTAACAAAGATGTATGTGACAAGGTTGAAATAAATTAATAAATAAAATGGCTTGGCACGCGACGATCGGAAGTGACCAACGGGATGACCATAATATCTTGGAAGGTGGGTAGTGCCTTTGGTGTCGGATGCAACATATTGTGTAGACACCCTTGGGCCATCCCATTATCTTAGCACGGCGGGCTGTGCTGGGGCGGCTGCTGCCGGTGCAGAAAACCTCAACTGGAAGAATTTTTTGATGGACAACGAGCTCTTTTCCCTATCCCCTTCGTATTTGTAGATTAACATATATTGATGTTCATTAACAATGAAAGCACGCAACATTACTCTTACGAAAACATTTTTTTTGCTTTTCAAAAACATTTTTTAAGTTGTTCGATTATTACTCGTAAACATTGTAAAGCATGCTGTGATAGTTTTAATTATAATTTCGTTATATATACTACTGCCGTGATTTTTTCACATATCCAAAAGCAACTATTGACACTAATTGGACACTTACTTGACTCTAACAAAAATTAGCAATTCCGCTGTTAAACCCGCGATGGTTTGTGTTGGTATATTAATACGTTCAACAATTTTTTGTAAAAATGTTCTTAGTCAATAAACTGTAACCGTAATATTTTAGAATGGTCTATACAACGATACCCCACATCGTGGGATTGAAAAAAAAAACAAAACACTTTACGTGTACAGAAGGTACTACTTTGTCGGCTTGATTAATATGACAAAGACAAAGACAAAGATATTTTATTTCAACTAGGCCACAAAGCGGCACTTTTGAACGTTAGAATACATTAAAATTTACAGGGAATAAAAATTGATTCTACCGTGCATTCGGAAAGTACCTTGTTATGGAGAAGAACGCACAAGAAACTCCATACTTACTCTTTTAAAAAAATATATGTTTTTTTTACAAAATTTAGGTACATAAGTACATACATTAATAAATTTATATGTGTGAGGACAATGCACCCAGAATCACTACATACTATACTACGTACAAAGTATTAAAAGTACTCACACATGTACTGTGCAGTTACATAATAAGCACTAGAAAAACACTAGCATCCGAAGCAGTTAAGTTAAGACCAATCCCAACTGACGGCGCCCGTTCACGAACATGACGCATGAATCGGCACCACCCAGCTCAACCATCATGAAGGGAACCGAATGATCCAACACACACGCCACCATCAGAGAGACATTTGAGAGAGCATGACACACTCAACTGCCAGGGCAAACACAAGTCAACGAACGACACCAAGGTACAGCAAATGGTAGATTTACAGTTGGGTACATAGTACTCACACACGTGCTGCGCAGTTATACTATACTAAAAGAAATTGAGTCTATATAATACAAATATATTCATACAGTCTTCAGCAGGTCCAACAATTCTACAGAACAATAATGTTCTGCATATCACTTGTTTTTGCGCCCTGGTGGTTGTGGAGCAAGACTAGCATTGAGCCAAGCATTTTTATCAGTGATGTAATCCCCCAACTTATAATATGCCTGCCTGCATAGTGTGCGTTTTATACAAGTTTTAAATTTCGTCTCATTCAGTTCTAGAATGTGGGGAGGAATTTTATTGTAACATTTTGTACAGTACCCCATGAAAGAAGAGGCTACTTTAGCCAGTCTGAAACCTGGTTGAACTAATTGGTCCCTATTTCTAGTAATGTAATTATGTCTATCTCCGTTTTTACTAAAAAGATGTAAATTCTTTCTCACGTACATGATATTTTCATAAATATATTGACAAGGAACCGTCATGATGTTAATGCCCTTAAACAGTTCCCTTAGAGAATCGCGCCGGCGAAGATTGTATATCGCTCTGATGGCTCGTTTTTGCAGAATAAAAATTGACTCAATGTCTGCAGCCCTTCCCCATAGTAAAATACCGTAAGACATTATACTATGAAAGTAACTAAAATAGACCAGCCTCGCGGTATCTACATCACTAAATTGACGAATCTTTCTAACAGCATAAGCTGCCGAACTTAGCCGCCCTGCAAGTGATATTAAATGAGGACCCCATTGTAACTTTGAGTCTAGCGTGATCCCCAGGAAAACCGTTTTATCGACGAATTCTAGCTTCTCCTTGTTTAAGATAATGTCACAATCAGTACTTTTTACATTCGGCAAGGAAAATTTTACGCACTTGGTTTTTTTACCATTTAAAACTAAATTATTTGCAGTGAACCAATCCTGAACCTGCCGTAGCGCGTTATTTACGTCGTCAACCTGACAAGTACGTCTATTTATTTTAAAAATTAAAGATGTGTCATCAGCAAATAACACCATGTTTAGTTTGTTTTCCAATAAACGGGGTAAATCGTTTATGTATATTAAAAATAAGAAAGGACCTAATATTGAGCCCTGGGGTACCCCCATTTTCACGTTTAACCCCGACGAATTCACACCGTTTATTTGAACTAATTGCTGTCTATCACTTAAATAAGATTCAACCAAACTTAACGCTGATTGACCTAGCCCGTAATGCTCAAGTTTCAGAAGTAATGTTTCATGATTAACGCAATCAAACGCCTTCGACAGGTCGCAGAAGATACCTATGGCATCCTGCGACTCTTGCCACGCATTAAAGATGTGTTTTAATAGGGTGACACCAGCGTCAGTTGTACAACGTCCTTTGGTGAAACCATACTGTTTATCATGCAAGATGTTATTCGTATTAAAATGAATGAGCATTTGATTAAGCATTATCTTCTCAAATACCTTGCTGAAAACCGGCAACACGGATACTGGTCTATAATTATTTGTGTCTTTACTGTCCCCGGATTTAAAAAGTGGTATAACCTTACTATATTTCATTAGATCCGGAAAGACTCCTTGATCCACACACAAATTGAAAATCACAGCTAAGTACGGCGCTATAGTCTGAATAATGGAGGTACAAGCTTTGATGGACATTCCCCACAGATCTTCAGTCGGTTTGATCTTGATTTGCTTAAAAGCTTTTATTACTGTTATGGGGTTTATATGTGAAAAGTTAAATACATTCGGGCAGGCTGAAACGTTCGCGTTTAATAATCCAAAAGCAAGCGCGGGCGAAGAATTTAAGGTTTCAGTAGTTTTAATTGGGATGTTGGTAAAGAAATTTACAAATTCTTGCGCAACTTTTTTGTTATCTCTAATAAGTCCGTGTGTGGTCTCAAGCGTGTAATCAGGATTATTTCTTTTATTCCTGTTCGTTTCATTATTTATAATTTTCCAAACCGTCTTGATTTTATTTTCTGCTAATTTAACCTTATTTCTAATATACAAGGCCTTAGCTGCCTTACATGTATTTTTAAAAATTCTCGAGTAAGTAGCAACATACTTATTAAACGTTTCAGTGTTCATACAAGGCTTAAGGCCATATAGCTCGTAAAGTCTTTCCCTACTTTTTCTAAGTCCTGTAGTCGCCCAGTCACTGAATAAAAACTTAGGGCATACAGTTTTAGTTATCTTCTTAAAAGTGTTATTGAACTCTTTTTGAACCACTGAAAAAACTTCATCATACAAAATATTACCATCATTCACTGTGAGGTCCTGATCGCTTAACTTAGCGATTAAAGTGCTGTTAAATTTAGTTAATTTACCGGATGTTATTGGTCTGGATTGAATCTGCACTTGTTTAATTAGCATATTGGACTCAAATGTCACAAGTAGCCCACTATGATCCGAAGGCAGATAATTTATAATGGCATTGTCCAAGTAGTTGCAGCAACAAAAAACATTATCAATACATGTAGCAGAAGTCAGCGTAGTTCGGGTTGGTTCCGTAAACACATGTGACAAATTAAATGATTTAAAGAGATTTAATAACCTACTTCTATCTGAATTATCTTCTAGAATATTAATATTAAAGTCACCACAGACAATTACTAGTTTATTACCCATTGCGAGTTTTGCCAAAACATCTTCCATCACTGACTCGAATATAGAGTAGTTCTTATAATTAGGGGGTCTGTAGACGCACACTATGACATGCTTATCCAGCTCAACACAGGACAGTTCAACACTATGTTCAACTGAGAGGTCTACTATATCTTTACGAGGTTTTGATTTAATACCATTTTTAATTAATATAAGTGAACCCCCACGCAACATAATATTTCTGTTAAAACAACTGCCCACAGTATAATTTTCATAATTGATTAGCATTGCGTAATCTTTCAGCCAATGCTCAGTGAAACAAACAATATCAAACATTGTTTTTTCTAAAAACAGTTCGATTTCTAATTCCTTTGAAGAATAACCCTGAATATTTTGGTGAAATAATTTCAGAGAATTCTGCTCAGACCTTTTTTTTTAATTATTTTTTTGCGAGCAAGAAGGTACCTTTTTGATGGTGGATGGTGGATATGTATATCCAAGCCAAATTATGCCTATGAGCTAAGCTGTGGACGGACTGACAGACGGACATGGCGAAACTTAAAGGGTTCCTTATTGACTATGGAACCCTAAATAATAAAAACATATTATGTAAAAAATGATTTTGTTGTGTGGCAAAAATGAGCGAACTCTTTTATTAACACGCTATTAAAAATATCGTGGATTGCTTTGTATCATCTTTTCATACTATCTCTACATTCAGAAATCGTACCAATGGAATACTTATAAAAACTAATATCGAGCACATCAGGATTTTTTAAAACATTAATTTTCTGGTTAATTAACTTCATTCTTATATAAAAACTGTTTACCATTAAAGCGGGGTTCTTGAACTATTTTTTTTATTGTTTAATTGTTGCTATTCTCGCAAGTTGCAAGAGCGACAGCTGATTATTATGAAGCCCTTCCTGGTTTCGAATTCAGATTTCCAGGTCGGGCCATCTAAGTTTTGTTGAGATGTTCATTATTTTTACCAGACTACGGCGAAGTAAATTATGTTTTTGACCGGTATGTGGGTGGGTATGTATGTTCATCTATTCCCTCATAACTTCTAAACTACTTATCATAATTTGACAAATGAGATGTTGTTGGAAGCGTCTTGTTTGGCCACTGGTTATAGGCTATGCAAAGTCAGAGATGATAGAGTGTCCCCTCTAGGGGACACTCTATCATTTGTGTGGTATTATTAAACAGGTATTTTAAAATGAAAGCAGGGTTTGGTACATCATATTTTTGTCAAGCGTACTGTTTGCGTTTGCTACTTTGCAGAATGTATTGTTTTTTACATACGGCTGTTAGGTGGCATACTTTCTTACGCGGGAATATTTTCTTGTTTCGTACTTTTTAGAGCGAGTTTTTTCAGTAGTCGGGTTTTAGTATTAGAACTTATTTTTTTGTTGATGTTCTTACCTTGAGTTTCTACGTACTACCTATAGCTATCATCCCGGACTCAAGATGGAAAATTAAATAAGCTAACCTGCTATTACGTAGTATTTAGGTAAACATAACTGGCTGAGCGTCAAGACGAAAGTCTATGACCAGTGTGTGTTGCCAGTTATGGCTCTGAGACGTGGTCGCTCACAATGGGCCTCATCAGAAAGCTTACAGACACCCAAAGGGCAATGAAGAGGGCTATGCTCGGAGTATCCTTGCGTGATCGAATCAGAAATGTAGAGATCCGCAAGAGAACCAGGGTTACCGACATAGCCCGAAGAATTGGCAAACTTAAGCGGCAGTGGGCAGGCCACATTGCTCGCAGAATGGATGGCCGATGGGGCAGAAAAGTTCTGGAGTGGCGACCGCAAACCGGAAGACTTTGCGTTGGAAGGTCTCCCACCAGGTGGTTCGATGACCTGGTGAAGGCTGTGGGATCCACTGGATGCGGGACGCACGGGACCGGTAAATGTGGCGACGGTTGGGCGAGGACTATGCCCAGCAGTGGTCTTCTTTCGGCTGATATGATAATGATGATGAACTGGCTGAGCTATGTATATATTGATTTATTAAAACTTTATGCACATGCACAAAGGGACCAGTTGACCTTAGGACACACACACCCACTCAAAACACACTCATGCACACATACATATCTCTAGCTAGCTAAGATTTCTAGGAGCCCTCAGAAAAAATATACTTAGTTACTACTTAGGTAAGAACTACTTAGTCGCACTAAGCGCTTATGTCTTCCACTTTTGATATTTACAAAGCTTAGGTACCATTTATTATGCTCAAAGCCAAAGTGTGGTACTTTCTTTTGCCTTCTTCTGTTTTCCTTACCAGCTATGACGCTTCCCCGTCAACAAACCTGAATAGCACCCTGACTGCGTGTATATTGCGTGATACTAAATTACAGTCTCCATCAAACCCTAAGGAGCTTCATATTGTGTTTAAAATACGTCTAATCGACAGCGTAAAACATAGCAATGAATAGGTATCTACTGTCGCATAATTGTCAAAATGAAAGAGTTTGCCATCGATTCCAAAGACTATCGACGGCGTGGCTGAGTACTGAGTGATCAGCGTCAGTTTATCAAACAATACAAAAATGCAAAACTTAAAAAAATAAACTAAAAAGACGTAAACAAGAAGAAAATCGTGCTGTGCAGTCGGAGGATTCATCTGGTTTTGATTAACCAGCTCGCGAACATGTATCCTCCGACTTTTTAGTTCGCTTTTTGAGCAGTCGGGTTTTTTTTTTAATTTCCAGCGCTATAGAAATGTCGGTTTCGTTAAGGTTTCGTTGATATAATGCCACTTGTCTCTGGTCAAAGAAATTTTAAATTAAGAACAAGAAATCATGGACACGAATAAAAAGAAGAATTAGTGCTCGTTCACATGGAGGTCTGTTATACTGGACCGTTTTTTTACCAAGTCCCCAAAATGGAGGAGGTTCTTAATTCAAATATTAAAATTTTTCTTTTTTTTATATTTGTTCGGTCATAACTCCGTCATATAACGGATTTGCAAAATTCTTGAAAATCCAAAATGGTCCCATTTAAATTTGTTATAGATCTGAAGAAGAACTTCGGAGATAAATGAACAGAACTCTTCAATAAAGAACGGCCATATCTCTCGGGATTATTGCAATCATATGTCTGTTTATTGATTACACCATTTCATAACATACCATTATGCCAGTACGCTCTAGACGGGTACGCAGATGCGTACAGTTCACCCTGGTACACTCTCATTGCACCGGTTACATGTTAATTGGGTAATCTATTATGGCATCACTGTGGCCATTAAAGGTACCTTACTATAGAACTTGTCCATTATATACCACTAAATAGTGAAATATAAAAAACATTTTTACAAAGAAATACAATCTCCTACTTCCAAAGTCGGAACTTCGGAACTTCTAACTTCGGAAGTCGGTGTTCTTGTTTTCGTGTCTTAGTTTTTTAACACCGACTTCCGAAATTAAAGTAATTTTTAACGTTGCAGTGTTTTTATTTGGAAGTCTGCTGTATTTTAAAGAAAAAAAAAAAATATTCGGCGCTGGCGTATGTAGTTGTATGAGCGAGTTCACAACTTCACACACATGACAGTATTCCAGATCCAGTAAAAAATACCGATCCGACAAAATATACAGCAGTTCGTTTATTACATGTCCGCTTTATCTTATACGTGTTTATTCGGCAATGGCGTAGGTATTTGTATGAGCGAGTCGACACATACAACAGCGTTTTTTTTTTTTTTGAAGTTTATGGTACTATACTACTAAATGTGTTGTGAACATTACCTCAGTAGATACGTAGTATCTCTAAGTAGTCTGTGCTCAGTAGCGACGGATAAGTTAACAAGTGCGAGTCGGACTCGGGCACGAAGGGTTCCGTACCATTATCGCAAAAACGGCAATAAAATCACATTTGTTGTATGGGAATACCACTTAAATATTTATTTTATTCTGTTTTTAGTGTTTTTTGTGATGTATTCCCGTTGTCCCCGTTATCTGTGTCCCCGGTTAACGGGGACAACGGGAATTTAATAAAATAATTAAAATTACTTCTCGTTGTCCCCGTACGCTGTCCCCGTTAATTTATTGTAATATATACTTTTAAAATTATGCCCGTTTGCACCGTTGCGTTCAAATTATATAAGTGAGAGTACCATAATAGAGAGAATATTATACCTTTACAAATGCTTACATATACAATTAAAAAATATATAATAAAAAAACAAAAAAAAACGCGAATGCACCAAAACGCCGCACGCTGAATGCAATTGACATGGAAGAATTTGAGTCCCAAATGCAACTTGTTAACTCGCAAATAACTACAGGATATTTTCTTGAAAAATCTGCTAGTATTTTTGTTGATATAATTGAAATTGTATTTTTTTATATACTTTGAGTTCAATTCCTTTTTTCCCATTATTAGTATCTACTGTATGGGTAGTTACTATATAGGTCAAGTGAACTATAAAAAAATATATAAATTTTAATGATTTAGATTAGAAAATCTAGTTGTTTTGTGTGTAAACATTTCTAATTTGTTTCTATATTTTAAATTAAAATATATTATATATTGTTACTGTGAAAGCCATTTCGGACTTTTACCAGAAGGTCTTGGTAAAAAGCCGGTAAAACCTAGGATTGACCGTAGTTCGGGTTTTTACAGTAACATATAAAAAATATCTTGCATTTTAGTTTTAGGCTTGCTGTGCTAAATTACTAACGTTTAAAAAAGAAAAAAATAAAGGGGGCAACGGAACGTCATAAAATTTCCTTCCCGTTGTCCCCGTTATGCACATACATATCTCAATCTGTGTCCCCGTAACGGGGACACAGATTACGGGGACAACGGGAATACATCTTTTTTGTTATAGCGGCAACAGAAATACATCGTCTATGAACATTTCAACTGTCTAGCTATCACAGTTCATGAGATACAGCCTGGTGATAGACGGACAGACAGACGGACCGCGGAGGCTTAGTAATAGAGTCCTGTTTTTACCCTTTGGGTACGGAACCCTAGAAACGGATGTTCTGTGTGAGCGTATCCTACAGATATCTTCTGTTCCATCGCAGACCTTATCCATCGCTTACCATCAGGCGAGATAGACTTCAGGAGCGTGCTCATCTAGAATTAAAAAGAAATCTTCTCACAATTGGTGCTGATGGAATACTGACTGCGATCTACAGTCATGGTGTAGATCGCAGTGGGTTTCATCTTCCCAAAAAAAAAGACATGGACGTCATAACTTTCGAAACATTCAGAAATAAATAAATATATAATATACTGCCAACACTGTAAAATGTTAACAAATTTTAATATTTTATTTCAGACCAGAGTTCCTTAGGTTGTTAGTAGTACCTACACATTGCTTACTTATAAACTACTAGCTTCTGCCAGCCAACCTTCCTCTTGAATCACTCTATCTATTAAAAAAAACCGCATCTAAGTCCGTTGCGTAGTTTTAAAGATCTAAGCTTACATAGGGACAGACAGACAACGGGAATCGACTTTGTTTTTGTACTATGTAGTGATGTTAGTAATACACGTAGACGCGACAAGTTATTTAGGTATATTTTTAGAACACACGACTTATAAACTACACACGCTGGCAAAATTAGCGGAACAAGAAAAAAAATATCGTAAATCTTTTTGTAATAGCCGGTGATAACACCAGATATGGGACCTGCTAAAACAAAGGGCAAAATTCGTAATACCCGCTACACCTGTCAATGTGGGTGAACTGCGGAGTGCCGTTGTACAGGAATGATTGAGACAACCACACGAGACAATGGATACCATTATTTTCAACATGTCTAGGCGGGTGAAAACTTTATTAAAATAACGTGGAGAAAAACTGGATATTATGCGATATTAATTTTATTGTATTTTTTTTAATTAACTTTTTTTTAAACTTACTTTTTAGGGTTCCGTACCCAAAGGGTAAAAACGGGACCCTATTACTGAGACTCCGCGGTCCGTCTGTCTGTCTGTCTGTCACCAGGCTGTATCTCACGAACCGTGATAGCTAGATAGTTGAAATTTTCACAGATGATGTATGTCTGTTGCCGCTATAACAACAAATACTAAAAACAGGATAAAATTAATATTTAAGGGGGGCTCCCATACAAAAAACGTGTTTTTTTTGCCGTTTTTTGCGATAATGGCACGGAACCCTTCGTGCGCGAGTCCGACTCGCATTTGGCCGGTTTTTAACTTTTAACTTTCTTTTAACCTTAAAAAAACAACAACGTGCAGTTTTCACAAAAAATCATTTTACGCACACAAAATGAATTAAATCCGAATTTTATTTTAAAATGTGTATTTTTAAGTAAAGAATCCTGTCCTAATATAAGTTTTTTTTAAATCAAACGTATTTTTAAAATTATCGACGTTTTTATTTTGTTCGGCAAATTTTGCCGTGTGTATAATGACCAACAAAGATTTTGTACAATATATTTTCAGTGTGACAAAAAGAGCGGGTTCAGCATTTGCTGAACCCGCTATTTTTGCCACACATAAGTTCAGTTGAGCCAGAACGCTGGTAACCGCTGATTTACACCCCGCGCCCCGTTTGGAACCCAGACATTTATTGCAGTCTGCGTCATTATTATGACGTCATTAAGGGTACACTTTTGTATACAAGACTATTCTGCATACCAAGCAAAAAGTTTTTTCTTCCTTCCGGTCCGCTTCCGTTTTTTCTAAAGACACATGCTGCTGTGGATTCTGGTCCGGCCATTTGCGAAACCATACAACTTTCTTGACATGTGTTTTAAGGTTTTTTGCATCTACCGAAAGGTGTCTAAGCCTCATAAAATGACTTGTTTTAATAACGGCACAATGAACTAAATGTGGAATATCCGTAGGTACCAAATGTGGAATAAAATTTTAAATACTTATAGGTATTATATTCCAGTAATGGCACCTACGAAAAATATCGATAGGTGCTGGATGTGGGATATCTCAGGTGCCGTTAAAGCGGGTGCCCAATGTGGAATATGTCTTAAAAGTTTTGGGAATACTTTCATTTTACAGCTAAGGAATGAAATTCCCTGCCAGCGTCTGTTTCTTGATGGTTATAATCTAAGTCAGAGTCAAGAGTGAAAAGATTCTAGGAACTTCTAGGCAAGCGAGCTTCATCTTCAACCACATCATCGCGTATCGTCAGGTGACAGACCAGGTCAAAGGTCAAACGGAAACTTATCAATAATAACAAAAACAAAACAGTTTTATTCTCATAGGAATTGGACCTAAGCTTGAAAGTTTATTTTGTCGATATTATCAACTTTATGTATTTACGATCTACGTATCTTATAGTTTCTCTAAAGCAGAACTAACACAATTTTCTACTTCTATCTATAATTTCGTAATATAATAATTATGAAGTTTGTATCTTCGTAGAGCATTTGAGACTAATTGAGACAAACGACGCACTGCGCACCTGAACCATACTCAAAGCACTGTTAACTGAGCTGTTGTGTACTCTATGTAAAAACTGCATTGCATATTGTTATCATGTCCATATGTCGGCTAATAAACCGCGCTCACCGCAGGTGTCAACGTGTACAAAAAAATGATTGCATTTATGACGTTATTGCCATCAAAAATAACCGCATGACAGCTGGGCAATCACAACCTTCAGTTAAAATGTAAACAATGACTAATAAAAACTGCATTTATAGTATTTCATTCATTCGTAATGCGCACAACGCATTCCATTTTACTGCGTAATTCTTTATGTCTTTATCTGCCCATTTTTTTCGACTACTCTTTGTTTTTCCAATCGCCTTCCGTAACAATACCTTCAAAAGGGTGACAGCGTTTCTATGCGCGTACGCTCTACAAAACTACGAACATTATCATTAACAGTAGGTTCTGTTAAAAAAAAGATTTAGAAAATGAACTCTATCGCTTACGAAATAAGAGTTACGTAACGGTAAACGTTAAGTTGGTTCTAAGTTACGTTTCGGTGCGGTGCACATGGAGTCGGCAGTCGCGCGCCCACCGACTGTGGTTCCGGTGGGGTCGATCACCACTGTGTAGTGTATGCGTGCCTTTACTCACTACATTCCGAACTTTACTCGCGAGCACAGTGAACGCTTCGCGCCAAATTTCTTGTACGAAATTTGAATTTTGACGTTTGTTTTTTTAATGCATAGACTTGATAATTTTTGTTTAGATAATTAATTGAGGAACATACCAAAAAGATTCGTGATTGTGAAGTGACTTATTATTATTAAAGACGAAATATTCATATGCAGATACTTGGTGATAGTTAAATAATAAAGTACGATATGTGTTGATGTTAATTGTGCAATGGTTTGTGAACAATAAAAACATCAAGATGGAGATGCGATGGAACTTTTTAGTACAATTGTTTGTTTTATTTGTATTAGCGACGTATGTCGGTAAGTTATTTTGACTTATTTATCTACAAATGAACATAATTTATTTATAAGTTTGCATACATTGGCTATTAAAATCTATTTCTACATGATTGTTTTTATTAAATGAACAATCGTCGCATTAATATTATTTAATTAAAATATTTAAAGTTTTTCTTGAGATTTAGGTATCCGGAATTGTTTTCAAAATGTTTTATTGCAGTGCAATGACACGATATTAGTTTCTGTATGAAACCGTGACATTTTCTCTCGGAAGATTACCTGTCCATTGAGTAGATATGTAGTTATATTTTTAATATCACATCCGTCGGCTCGGCAACTTTTTTCATGAATTACCAAATTTTTTATTCAGTGTAAGATTGAAATAATATTTTCGCTGCTAAGTTAGAGTAAACCAGTTAAAAATATTATATTATGTAAGTAATTGAATAACATAAAATGCAACGATTTAAAACATTTCCAGGACATTAATTTAGTGGAAACAATCATAGCTCACGGTGGCTAACCATGCAGGCCGAATATTTTAACATTCATTGTCTCTGGCTAATTTAAAACGATTCGAATCTCGCGTACTCACGGCATGAAAGGGAAACATGATAGAATTATGTGATGTATGAATAATGGCTGCAATTTTGTGCATTGCAACACCGAAGATGCTTGTCTTGTTTTGTAATGTTTGATTTAGATTGTATTTTAATTTCGTAAACGTTACTGGCTAGGCAGGGAGCTTGTTGGGTATTGCGCTGTTGTTTTTGTGTCAATCAGCAATAGTAATTACTGTTTGCATTTGTTTAAAGATAGATAGCACCATGTTTTATAATCCATTGTTAACTCAATGGTTAAATAAGGTAACAAATGGTTTAAAATTTCGGTAAACCACGTTTTTTTTAAATTGTCGAAAAATTAACTGTCTAACTTATTTGATCATTTGATAGGCTAAAAATTAATGAAAAAGTGAATTATAGTGAATTTTTTTAACCATTGGTTATTATATTTAACCATTCGTTAAGTTAACTACGGATCAATAAATAGGCCATAGAATAATAACGTACATAGAACAACACAACTAGGACATGCTGTAAGAGAACTCAACATTAAGTTAAGCTCGCTTTTGTACATGACTTGTACTGTATTATCACATTGTAATAAATATTGTTTTTGGTGTACAGTAAAATAACAACAACACATACCATAGCAACAAAACAGAAATTAACTGGTGAAATGTGTGTATATGTATCTCTGCCTAACCCTACGGGGAACACAGGCGTGATGTTATGTTACGTGTGTACTTCTTAAGCCCAGTTTTTTGATCCGTAGTTAACTCAACCAATTATTAAATATTCTAACCAATGGTTTAAAATTTCGGTAAAACGTGTTTATTCATCGATTATTGGCATCACATTGACGAGTTAATTAAGTTAATTATGTCACCATTTGCTAGACCAACAAGTGATGAATAAACGCTTTTTTACCGAATTTGAATTTAACTACGGGTCAAAAAACTGTGCCTTAGGTCCATTTTTTTATCCGTAGTTTAATCTACCAATGGTTAAATATTCTAACCAATGGTTTAAAATTTCGGTAAAATGTGTTTATTCATTGATTATTGGCATCACACTGGAGAGTTAATTAAGTTAATTATTGGCCCATTTCTTACACTAGCAATAGACAAATAAATGCGTTTTAGCGAAATTTAAAACCTAACCAATGGTTTTTAATTTTAACCATTGGTTCAGTTAACTAGGATATAAAAACTGGGCCTAAATGTCTCTGAAATATACAAACTAATATAGTCTAATAATTAACTCTCCAAGTTATTTGACCATTTGTCAGGTTAACAATTGATGAAAAAAGGCATTATACCGAAATGTTAAACTATGATTAATATATTTAATCATTAGTTGAGTTAACTACGGATCAAAAACTATGTTAAGTTATGTTACGTTTCAGTGGGTATGTGCTTAGCTCGTATTATGTATTTGCTCATTTGCAACTGTTTTTCAGCTTTTTGTACTTTAATAGCCTTTGAATAATCATGAGCGAAACCGTCTTGATAATGGTCGTCCACTATCTACGCAGTATAGAAATAAATAAAATAACTTATTGGGCTACAAAGTAAGACACAAACAATCTGCCTAGCCTTTTCCCAATTATGTTGGGGTCGGCTTCCAGTCTTACCGGATTCAGCTGAGTACCAGTGTTTTACATGGAGCGACTGCCTATCAGACCTCCACAACCCAGTAACTGGGTAATACGATACCTCTTGGCAAGACTGGTGTCAGATCTTAAGTTTCTGACTACCCGTAACGACTGTGAAAGATCTTCAAATGACAGCCGGGACCAACGGCTTAACGGGTTTAACGGCTTGTGCTTTCCGAGGCACGGAGGAATCTCGGTATGTTGAAATGATCACCCATCCACGGACCGACCTCGTCAAGCGTTGCTTAACCTTGAAGATCGACCCGTGCGGCTGTTATTATTTAGCCACGAGCTCCTTCAAGCGAAAGTAAGACAACACAACGATACGTAAAAAAATTACAATATAATTCATTTCCGCGAGATCGGTTCATTCCACGGCTCTAAAAAGATAGGTAGCCAAAATTTAAAGACTCTATCACCTACAGAAACAAGAACTATTAGTACCTCTATCTTAACGACTCAATTATCAAAATGAACTAAAAATATTCCTTTAACTTAACGATTCTATTATTCAAAGAAAGTAAGTACTTCATGTACCTAGTTCAAAAGCCTAGAACCTAAAATAAATTCCCAAGCGTCTACAACAAAAAAGAAGATGGTAGGTACCATAGATAAGACTATAAGTTTCCATCAAGCGAACACATTAAACCTCTACTTAGTCCATGGACTTTCAATAAATCGGCAAGGATCCCTGCCCACATATATTCGGGATATCGGCTCGTTATTCTCGGGTCTCGGGCCGGGTCGGGTATGATCATTTTATCGAATGCCCACAGATATTTAATGCAACTCGCTATGGGGATGAATGAAGGATAATATTGGGTAGGCTCTGTAAAAGAATTACCCTTTCGAGGTTGTTTAAGCAATGGTCTGGTTGCGAATCTACCAGGAAAAACGACTAATGGCTGTTGATCTGAGTTTCGTAACTTTTTTCAGAAAGTATTTTTGTGCTACGGTACAAATACCAATAAACAGGCGGCCCATAGGTAAACAATCATCATCATTATCAATTCAGAAAATACCGTCCACTGCTGGACATAGGCCTCTCCCAAGCGTCGACACACAGTTGATTCCCGCAGCCAGGCGATGACCTATCTAGAAAAAGACCTACCAACACTCCAGAAACGCCCCCATCGACCACATGTTCAAAGTAAATTAAAATCTATCTACCAGTTATTTGATTAAGAGCTGAGATAGCTAAGTAAGTTAACAGTAAAGACTTCAAACTGACCGTGAGTTGAATAAGACCCAGTAAAGTTTGGGACTGTGTTAGGTCCTTTGGGGTAACTTAAACGGGTTAAAGTAGATAACTTTAAATGAATTCACTTATAAGATACCTAACCCCCAATGATATTCTAGTAAACAGACACGTTAAACACTCACAAAATAACCGAAAAAAATGTTCCGCACAGCAGCGGCAGCACACATACAACCTTATCAGTCATCTGACATTTCACTAAAAATCGAAAGGGATGGCTTGATAAAACCAACAAGAAAAAAAGAGACAGCTAGTGTTTGTCACTTGCGTGTGAATGTAAACATACATTATTCTGACCACCAGTGTTTTTTTCTTTTTCTAACCTCCAAATATCAGAATATAAGGGAAAAAAAAATTGTTGTGTATTGCGTACTTACTTATGGTATGAGATCCATTCTGTTTTATGTAATTTGGTATCATACACACGGTGGCATTTTTTTTTGTTTTTTTTCAACAAAGCGTATTGCTTTCGTCATGCGTGACATAGACTACAGACTATACGTCCCAATTAGGACGGATTCGAGTCTTCATAATACGCGCGCTCATAACATATCTGTTTACTAGAATATCATTACTAACACCTATATTTAACGTCATTTTCTGCACTCAAATGTGTCAAATTGACAGTTATATCTTGCTATTTATTGATATTAATCGAAGGTTTCCTCCATTGTCGTGGCGACTCTTTCGGTTGGAATAGACGAAGTCTTTATGGACTTAAACTATTGCCCTGCATAAGCATAGCTATTTTAGTCCGAAACTTTTTAAAGAAAGAAAGAAAGAAAGAGAAACGTTTATTTGCCCCAGGCACGACGCATACCATAAAAAAAAGGAAAATCTTAAATGCAAGTACAGAGTGTGTGAGTATGCTTAGAAAAATCGATTTCTCCAATTAAATCAAACTATTTTTAAATCAGCTTTGTAGCTTACCGTGCATTGTCATCAAACCCAAACATGTATGAGAGACATTTTCAGCTCAATCGGTTGGGGATAACTGTTTTACAATTTACTGGCAAGATTTGACCCACACATACCTACTAGCAACAAGGCAAGTTACCTAAGGACTTGTAATAAACTGCATTGCTATAAAACATATCTATATCAGCTGCACAACTGAAAGATTCTCCAACGGAAAGGCTCATTGTACTAACAGATAGAAGTAGAGCCTAATGGGCAGTCCGTCACGACATTCAGTAATTAACGTATCAACGTTCCACCGACTGCCTGCTTAGCTGAGCTGCTATATTTCCACAAAATGGCTTTAAGTAGGTCGTAGTAGCTGGGTAATCATTTAGCCTAGACACTTAAGGTTGCACTAGTCGATCATTCTTCCATTCAAACGTAGTATGGTGATACGTTCAAAATAAAAAAATATATCAATTTGTTTTTAAACTGTCATGGTCACTAACATTAACATTATAAGCGGGATATTTACCATGTTTACTGTTGTACTCGCTACAAACAGTCAACATAGTAAATATCTCGCTTATAATGTTAATGTTAGTGATATCAATTTGTCTTATCATTATCCAGCCCTGTATGGAAACAAGTAAAAAAATATATATTTGAAAGTTATGTTCTGAGCGTCGAAAGATAGTCCATATTACGACACTAATTTTAACGCATCTTTGGGCAGAAATAAATACCATAAGAAGAAGGAAATTTGCAAAACAGCCACCATACAAGGATAGATTATTTGTTCAACAATGCATATAATTCTATTTTGAATATATACATTTAGTGGTTTTTTCATGATATCCATACTCTTAAAGGTCTGTTAATAAAAATTTCACGCGCTCGTTTTCGTCCTAAATAATCATCCATTTCGCTAAAAATTTGCAAATGTGCTAATTCGTACGCGAACTAGCTTCTTACTGCTCATCACAGCATTTATCTCTTTTTCGCACGTGTTGTCGGATGAGATAGCATGTTTTTTAAACCCGCGCACAAAATAGTTCGTGTCGTCGAATAGTGCAACCTTAATGACTCAGGGCGAATTTCACCAATAAAATAGAACTCGATTAGCACATCAAAAGCGCTTTCAAAGATAATCAGCATCACCATTTTTCTGGGCTATTGACACTGGCTGCTCTCGAATGCGGCTAAGGGTAAGTTTTTTGTTCCGTAAGTTACTCAACCAATGGTTAAATATGACCAACCTATGATGGTTGAGCTGAGAGGTGCCGATCCATGTGTCGTGTTCGTGAACGGGCGCCATCAGTTGGGTGGGATTTGTCATAACTTAGCTGCCTCGGCCTGTTTTTAAATATCAATTTATTGTATTTTTAATTGTTTGTTATACTCTAGACGCTTTTACGTACACGTCTGTGTAAAACACTTTATTTTTAAAAGAGTAAGGGGGGAGTTTCTTGTTCGTTCATCTCCATAACAAACTACATTTCCGAAGGGACGGTAGAATCAATTATTATAACTTTTAAATTTATTTCCTCAATTGTTAGTCTAACATATCGTCAAGTAATTTGACCAATTGTGAGGCATTTGATCAAAATACGCATTTTATCGAAATTTCAAACCATTGGCTAGCATATTTAACCATTGGTTAACTACGGATCAAAAAACTGGGCCATTGATGTGCGGAAATCGAATACTGAACTGAATCGGAAACTGAACGCAGTTTCTATGGTGATATTCGATCTTATTATAGATCATAACATCCCGTAAACAATACGTTTGATAAAAATGCCGCTTTTCTTCCTTTTAACCAGCGCATTTTAATTAATTTACTGCAGATATCAAAGAGGTGGATAAAGTATGTAACTACGTAAGTAAAACGCTTGGATCAGAACCCTCGAAAGTCACGTCAAAAGATCGCTGGATGTCTTGCGCATCCAGTATAACCACATCTTCAGGATTTTGTTGGGGCTGCCTGGTGCATCGGGGATGTTTGCGCACTGACGGCTTTCATGCCTTCCGTCATCCACAAAAAACTGCATCCCTGATCTGCAGAATGCGTGACAACATTCTAAAGACTGTAGCTGATAGGATCTCCTCTCCGCTGAGGAGATCCTTTATTAAGTGGGTAATTTCAATGTGTTTTTATATTGTATGTTATTGAAATTTATTTATTTTTTGGTTAAATCTAACTGTATGGATTAAGTTATCTGAAATAAATGAATTTGAATTTGAAAGTAGCTGCAGAGTTATCTAAACTTATTTTAAAGTAAGGTTTGGTTGTTAGTAGGTAATCTCTACAGTTACGTTTAAGAAAATTCTTTAACTGATGGAAAGTTATTTTCATCCCGGACAAAGACATTCATGAGAAGAGAGACTAGAGAGATAAAAAAGTTGATTTAAAAAAAAGTTAATTCAAAAATGGCGCCCAAAATCCGCCATTTTTTTTCTTATCCAATTTTATGTAGCCTGTGATACTCGCAGGGTTAAGACAAATCGATTGACGTAAGAATCATCAAAATCGACCAACGTGTTTGGTCTCTAGAAAGCCACATAGGAACAAACATACATACATACATAGACTGATAAACACATTACCCTCCTTCGGCACTCGGGTAAATAGTGGATATCCTGGCAGTTTCTTAACAATGCTGCTTTGATTGCCTGCATGAAAGAAAGGTAGCAATTTACTACATTTTGTAGAACTTTAAAGTTTTCTTACCTTTCTCGGTAACTTTTCTGGAAAATAATCGTGAAGAAGACATAGATCGTATCTAGGTGAAAGTTTAAAGGCGATAATTTAGCTAGCATGAGAATCGTTCTTACAAAATAATATATTGCCAGCTGCAGTTTAGTTCTCTAAACTTGAAAGTTTTACAAACATTTGAAATAAGTTTTATAATGACCTTTGCGCCACTTGAATAAGAATCACATGTCATGGACATTATTTTCATAAAAATATATTCTATTCTTAAGTTAATCTGATAAACGCTGCCTGCCAGTTACCTACTGAGAAAGGCCCTAAGTTAAATAAATGGTTTTCAATAAAAAAGGTCCTGCTAACCCTATTTAGATTGAAATCTTAGGTCTCCAAACCCGGTACCTATAGCGTAGCTGCGTGGATAGTAAAAAAGTTTCGAGTACAAATGACATATTTCGCCAAGCTCCAATGTCCCGGTGTCGAGTAGAAGTTCTGGCTTCTAATAAAACTTTTTATTAGACTTTAGTTGCTTGACTACCCTATTGCTGAAAGCTGAAATTCTATACATTTACGTAGACATTGGTATGGCTATTGCATTTATGAAATTCAAATCAAGGAAGATTTTTCTTTTGTTGAATATTGCTTGCCCAGAGACTCTTTAGACGATGTGTCATGTGACATTTCGTTAGCGCTTGGCATTCCTATACATTTTGACATTTTTACAATCACTATCGCGACGCTTTCGTTGCTTAGATCGTCAATTGTCTAGAATAGACAAGAGACAATCTATCATTGAAAGTGTGACGACAGAGATTGTCAAAAAGGCAAAATTGTATGGGATTGACCAGCGATATCGGAAGATCAAATCCCTTACAATTTGACATTTCGATTATCGCCTTTGCTGACATCGAATGCCACCTGTCTAAGGCCTGCTAGAGCCTCTGATTGTCATATGCAGGACAGATGATGAATGGGGCACGTCAATAGACTGTTAACAGTGCAATATGTGCGCTGCCATAATGATGGTACAAAACTGCTTGATACTCCCTTTATCAAATATTGACCATTTATTAAAAGTGTCTGGTAACTAACAGAAGGCTGAATTCAAGTAATATCTTTCAGGTAATCATACGATGTCTGTTGATAGCTATAAAGTCAGTTAGGTGGATTAGAAACTCAAATAATTTAATTCAATTTAAACCATTTACTGAATATTGTTGAATCAGTCCAAAACATGAAGCTAGTTGCATATACGCAAGTGTAGAGTACATCTCTATGGAGAAGAACGTGCAAGCAACTCCATTTGTCTTTTCTGATTTCCATGTTCCCTACTAACGAATGTAGCCATTGTACGGAATGATTGCTTGTAAACAATGAGGCAGCCAGCAAAACAATCCGACACAATCAGATGTTAATTGCGGTCTCCGATCATCTACGTGTGAGCAGATTGCAGATAGAATTGCGTTATTCGGGAAAAACCGATCAATATTATGTACTCTAGAGATGTTACGGATGTGGTTTTATCGGAACCGAAGTCGGAGTCATTGTTTAAAAAGGTTTGTGAAATCGGAACCGAAGTCGGAATCGCGAGGAGAGAGAACTATGTGTTAAGATTGTTAAGGCGAGGTCTATTAAATCACCATCATCTTCCTGCCCTTGTTCCATGTTACTTGGGGTTTTCTTCTTTCATACCGTCCTGTCTTCCGTCACGCTATCACTGACTCCTCCTCCCACAGTCCATCCATCTTTTCTTTAGCCGTCCCCTCCCTCTCCATTCATCCATATTTATATTCATAACTCTTTTAGTAACATGCGTTTCATCCCTCCTCATCAGATGACCATAACAGGACAAACGGTTTCCTTTCAACTTTTGTCACTGGCGCCACTTTCAAACTTCCTCTAATATACTCATTTCTCACTTTATCCATTCTCGTCACTCCGCACATCCATCTCAACATTCTCATCTCTGCTACATGCAATCTCTTTTCA
Organism: Orthosia cruda; assembly: GCA_964057195.1. NCBI lineage: Eukaryota > Metazoa > Arthropoda > Insecta > Lepidoptera > Noctuidae > Orthosia > Orthosia cruda. Next base: position 9,452,732 of record OZ059840.1, read on the forward strand.
TCCATCTTTATCACAGCCCAACATTCCGATCCATTCAGTACGACAGGTGTAATCACGGACTTGTAAATTTTCCCCTTTAACTTGAGGGGCATCCCTGGATCGGAAGTTGTTCCAGTAACCTGTCGCCATTTCATCCGTCCCGAATTGATCCGGTGCTTTACGTCACTTACGTCTCGGTCTACCTCGCCATCCCCTTGTAGGTCTAATGAATAATATAATAAAATACAAATATAGATCAACCTCTTTGATTTCAGTTAAAAAAATATTAGATCTTGAAGAATCTATATGTTGAATATAAAAATAATCAAAATAAATCTTAAATAATATGTAATAATGTAAATGTACATTAGATCTCAATTTATAACCGCCGCTTTGTAGTGTCGGAACCGAAGTTGGAGTCGGAGGTGTAATTTAAATCGAAAGTTCCGACTTTTCAAATTCAGAATGGAACTTCCGTTACATCTCTAATAGTCTATGCAGTATAAAAAGACAAAGTTTATTAGTTTGTTTGCTCGCCGCTCGGCACCCATACGATAGTTTTAAATCGATTTCAAAGCTTATTACCCGAAGAGATCGCTTGAATAGCTTGGATTCCCCTTAACTGCATATATATGTACCTACTAGGGTGTCTCTATGTGTGACGTTTAATTAAAACTGTCTTCCTTTAGTCGATTTTTCTTTTGGCTGGTTTCTGAACGAAATATTCGGAGTAAAAAACGTGTCGAAACCTATTAAAATGCCAAAGTTTGTTAGGTTTCCAGCTAATGTTGTGTTTGTTGAAAACTCAACTTTAGAAATCGAGTGCATATGTCTCAATGATGTTATATATATACTGAGGTAGATACGTTTTACCGAGGTCTGCGCGGCAATACAATCACAAGCTGACCAGCTTGAGTGAACTCAGTCCGTCCTGCGTCTGGCCACGACACGCACGTACGTTTGAACAGTATGTTTATCTCTTTCTGACAACGGGGTCCTATTTATATCTCTGTAATCTTTTAACTTACTCAGTGATAGAAATAAAGTTCCAAGCTCCATGGGTTCTATGATCTATGTAGTTGGCTAAAGTAAAATATCTCCATGTTTTTATTTCTTTATAATGAGTATGACGTC